>LOJH01011780.1:5844-18190 GCA_001685095.1 Ellobius talpinus
AATTTTTTCATTAATGTCCCTCTTAATAATAGTAGCATCATTATGAATACACACATGTGATTAAGAATCCACTGTGTGCATTAGCTACAGAGGATAATTTTCCCTCTGGGATTTAATTGTTGTGTTTGAAGAAGGAGAGAGGTGAAATCACTATGAAAGGGTGAGAGATTCATGCATTTCTGCCCCTCGGGTCTCGTTATTTACATGAAGATTTTATTGTGTGCAAGGATGGAAGGGCACAGTTATAATGGATACAAGGTGTATGTGCAAAAGCAACAAAGTTCTCTGCCACCAGGATCAGTTACCAGGCTGGGAAAGGGCAAAATTTCTCCTTTTAGGGGGATATCACCAGCTTCTTTATTGCTCTATGTAGACTCAGGCATTCTCTAAGGGAAGCTTGTGTCTTTAGCAACTCAGGTGGCCCCTGGAGTTACAACCCATAGAAAGATATAGAGAGGTGGATAGCTACCTAAACATCAGACCTTTTTTGTTCTATTATTTTCAACTCTGCTTATTTATTGGCACAGAATATCCATTGCCTACTCTTAGACTAGATGGTATTCCTAAGCTGAGCAAACCGGTGGAGGATTAAGCATCCGACAATCCCTTTCTAAGGAAGACAGGCATGTTAGGTTTATTTTTATTCGGAGGTGGGGGCTCTAATTGAGATACCCAGCAGTCCTGAAAACATTTCATTCATCACATCACAAAGTGATTTGTAAATGAATATCAGTTCATCAGGAAGAGAGATTGGATAAGTGGGAGATTCAAAGGAAGCAGGTTCCTTCCTCTATGCAGAGGAACAATCTGGCTTAAATTTCAAATCATTACAGTTTATTATGGTTTTCAAAGAACGAAAGAAATGCCATGAACTAATTGACTGAAGAGTCATGGGGAGGACTAGAGGACAAGAAAGGTAATTTGAGCCTTTCACAGGAGTCATAAAGTGAGTGTCCACCTTGGACACATTCTGGAGTCAGTACTGAACCACTGCCCCAGCACAGTAATAACTTGGGATAAAATAAAGCATCCTCCAAGGAGGCATTTAGTGGTGAGCTAAGGCTGAGAGCCTTCAAGGACATTTATCTCCATAGTAGCAATGCTTGACTCTTTGTGGTTTCCACAAATCTCTGTAAAAGGCATTGATCGCCACTGTCAGTATGATTAGAGGAAGCACCGATGCATAGCATGTTTATGATTTTATAAAGAAAAAAAAACTCACATATTTATTATATACCATGAAGAGTTTTCATTCTCCTGGAAAGGATGAGTTACCCATTTTAAAATGAAGCCTTCTCTTTTTGGTCCTGTGCTATTCTTTAGAATGGTTTCTAAAAACCAAGAACCTGGTACCAATCTGTAAATTTGATCATTTCTCCCTGTTCCTTTGTCATCCTTACCCATCTTTTAAGACTGAAATTTGTGCTACTCAAATGCATTTTCCATCTTACAAGTGGTATTCTTTTCACAAGCGTGATCCCACAAAATTCTTCAACTTCTTCAGGGATACTCTGAAGTGATGAATGTCAGCAGAATAGCCATCAGTAGTCATTAGTCCTTCCCAAACATTTGAGCACTTTTTAGTTATTTGAGATTGTTAATCTCATTTGAGGAAATGGGTGTGGAATATAGAATGTGAGACAAAGCCTGTGACCTCTGGAAAGATTAGGAATGCTATATGATAGACAGACATGTGTTAAAATCCGTAAGAAAGTTACTAATAGTAACAACATTTCTGTCAGGGTTTCTCATCCTCCCCCTATTGACACTATAAGGCATACATGTGATTCTTGTTATGAGAGAATTCTGTTGCATTGAACTCATTTTGCAGGACCTGTGGTAGATTTTTATAGTTCATTTGAGTAGTACTACTCTAGAGCAGAATGATAACTGCTGTCACATTTTTGAAAAGACTCATCAAAGAAAATTCATTTGACCTTGGTTTACAAAATGAAGAGTAATCAAGGCTAGAAATATAGGTGGGGTCACAGTTTGTGACACTGCTCCTTTCCTGGAAGTAATATTTAAACATAGCACAGTTAGAAGCAGACGAATAGTTAGCATGGCTTTTGAAGCAGGACAAAAATAGATTCAAATCCTAGATTTCAATTTTGGCAGTTAAGGGACCTTAGCCAGATAACCTAATACTGCTCCTTTTGATTGCGATTAAATGTGCATGGGAATAGGACACTGAAATTATTGTGTGTAAAAGGGATTATATCCAAAACTTTAAGGTAAAAAAATTATACATAGGAAGAAAACCTCATTTTTAAAAAAGGTAAGTATAGAAACAAAGGAAATTGTTGAAAAGCAAACATTTCTAATTGGTAGATTGGGTTAGCATACATAAAACATAGAGTCTCAGCCTCTGAATTTTGTTAGATTACCCTGTTATTTACTAGGAAATAAAACATGCATAAATGATTTAACCTTTATATTCAGTAGAAAGAATCAATAATATTTCTAATGAAGACAGCCATACTCACCAATAAAATTTCTTAATTATCAGAAATGTTTAGAATTTAAATTCAAAATATGTACATATGTGTATACATGTTCACAGGAAGGTGTGATAAGCAACTGTCAATCTTGATGGGAATCAGAGTTGGAAGTTGTTGCCGAAACAACTGTTAAATATGAAGGAACAAATCTTGACTTGTCTCATTGAACCATGTGTGACCGTTTTCAGTGCCATCAAATGTCGTATGTGCAAATGAAATCTTAGGTCTGAGGTCTTATTAGACAGAGAAACTTTATTGCATCTGCCTCTGGGTATGGATTTGACCATGCCTATTAGGGGAAGGGTAAAACTTGGAATTGGAATATTGAGTACAGTATATAAATACAGGCTGATTATAGAGATCTAGCTTTGAACATTTTTCCTATAAACTTTAGTTAGCCATTCAGATCATTTTGTTAGCACTGCCTTGATTTGGGTAATTGTAGAGATTAAAACCCATGGTTTCCAGGATTGAAACTACTTCTGCTTCTGCAATTTCAGTGTATTCAAGTCTTGAAATAAATGGTCATTTTAGAGCTAAGTTAAGGCGAATTTATAGAAGGCTTAAAAGCGATGGCAGCCAGTTGTTATAGGACAGCCTCTCTTCTGAGCAGTGGATGTTTTATTCCTAGTGAGGGAAGATTGTGGGACACAATCAGTCACACATAGCCTCTTTTCAAGGCTCACTACTCCATGACACTGCTGATTCAAGTGTTCCATTAATGCCAAACCATTCAATTTCTGCAAGGAACTCTTTCTGATAGGTTGCAGCTCCAGCCACGGCTACTTAGCCGTCTCTGGGAGAGGCCTGCCTGAGGAAAAAGGTGATAAATGTCACACTGAGAGATTAATTGCATATGTTTCATGTGACATGACATCCCATAGGACTTGGGAATATGTTTGTGGTTTTAGAAAGCATACTGTAAATATCATATTCAGCTTTGGCTGTGACCCTGCCAAACACAGAGCTGATGTCATTTGTCATATTCAGACATTGCCTTTTAAAAAACATCCCTGTACAAGCTGATGCCAAGGTGTGATGTGTTTGATAGCTCTGAGGAAATTGGTCTCCTTATAGTAGGGGAGTGATAGGTAGGAAAAGGAAGACAAGGTATTAAACCCTAAGATAGGGCACAAACATGTCACTCAGGGGAGTGAGTTAATAAATAATGTTCTTGCTTTTTGATTAATGAATGTTATCAGACAGATTTTCTTATGTCTTCCAAAACTCTTCTACTAGTGAATTTTTAATGGGAAATCTATCATGGAAGATAACCAGAAGTTTCTAGGGAAAAGGTTAATGCTCACAATGCTTAACTATGGTGAGATATTTTGGGAGTTAGTACTGGGTGAGTGGTAGGGCCAGAAAGCATAGTGAACAGCCCTCACTACTGCCCAGTTATTAACATTCCAACAATTCTGTAGACTCCTTCATCCTTCATTGAGCTTCAGATTAGAGTTAAAATTCTGTATTTGTGTTACTTATGCTTCTTATATCTGTTCCTCAAGTAATCTATTTTGCTTTAAATCCCTACATCCCTCTCTGCAAAGCCAAAATGATTAGCTTCTTTTTTCTTAAATGGAATTTTTCCCTCTATTTAGACCTGTGAATATCTCACACTTCTCAGACTGAATGGAGCATATTTTCTCTGTCAGCAGACAGATGTTCAGATTATGAAAGCTCACCTGAAAGAGGTAGGATGTATCACCATCCATCTGCCGCGAAAATGACCAGCCGGCAACAACCATCCATTAAATAATTTACTTCATTTTGGAAAATACTTATTCAACCTGAGATCTAGAAGGCTTAATTCTATTATTGTTTTCAAATGGAATTCCTTCTCTAGCCTAATACAATGTGCAGCATCTCTAGGCTGCAAGTTTAAGTCCTTGACATCTGCAGGGCATTTGTGATGTGAAACCAAGGTGCCTCTGAGAAGAAGAATTCTTAATCTTTCTCATTTAAGTTCCAGTGAGTGTAACATGAGTGGACACTGAACATGGAGATCATGGATATAAATACATTATGTAACTGCTCTAAAAGTGTTAGGCAAATGAGAGGAAATGAGAGAAACTCCCATCAGAGACAAACATGGAAGATCATGATTCAGGAACCTAGATTCAGGCTGCATTGGATGGCATTTGCCATTGTGGAAAATAAGCAATTAACATTTTATAATTACAGAATAAAAGAAAGTAATAAACCTACACATTTACTAAACATATTTCTGGGAACATCAGGTAGGCAGGCTACAACAATACACAGAAATCTCCTTTATAGGTTTTCTATGTTGTCTGCTAACCATATTGGCTTTTTGATTGGTGTGAGATAATTGTCTGCTAAGTTAATAAATTCCAAAGGATTCATCTAATAGTCAAAAGGATGTTATGTCAGCTAAAGGAGTGAGTGACAAATGTCATTTCAAATGACTTAAGATAACCATAGGCAAATTGGGATTTCAATTCGTAACATTCTAATATTTTACAACCATGCCAGTCCAATGTTAGCTTAGAAGTCTTTAACATTGCTGTGACCTTCTTTGGGAACTTTAGTTCAGAACAAGCTTCTTGAGGTCTCGAAGACAAAGATTGGGAAATGTGTCTCACCCTGTTTCCCTTGTCTCCATTCTACCTTCCCTTCTCCAGCCCCATAGTCCTCCTATCTCTTTACTTTCAGTCTCTGATCCCCCCCGATTTTGTTTTAAAGTATATTTTCAGGTGGCAATTGTCCTGTCATTAAGAAGGAGAGACCAACCTATAAGTCATAGCTACATTATGATCAACATGTTTGCTTCACTGTGATTGTCTTCATCTTGATTAAACCGTAGTTTTCCTTTCTATTAAATTGTATATTGAGTTAGACATTCTCCAGAATTCTTTCTTGATTGTTTGCTGTATATCAGATATTAAGCTGAGGGAAAAAAAAGGCTCATAAAGTTTTTACAAATGATTACAAGGCTATGTAGTAAATGTTATGAAGAGAATATTTTCAGGTGCCAGGAGACCCCATTAGGAGAAATTGCTTTTTAGCAGGGAGGGGGAAAGATTGGAGCATGCACTGAGGAATAGTTATATTTGTGATAAAACTTGATTGGTTATTAGTTGAGCAGAGAGCCCTCTCATCCAGAGACATGTATAGATATATACAAAAATGAAAGAGCCTTGGACTATGATATTGAATGGAAAAGTAATTTAATTTGATAAAACTTAAACAGAAGACTAGAGTAGGGCCACTGGAAGAGGAGTCAGATACTCTTGTTAAAATTAACTTATTAAAATTTAACATCAGCAGAACTGGGTCATTTACATTCAAAAGAGGAAGAATTTGAAGTATGGAAATTTCTATAGACAATTGTTTTATCCCAGGAAAAACAAACAAACAAAAAACAAACAAACAAACAAGACCTCCCTTGAAATTATAATGTAACATGGAAACCAGAGATATGTAGATAATAATATGAAAGAATTTTTGGCACTTAACACTGTCTCAGAAGATTAGAAAACAAATTTTGGCTGAGAACTTGTTGAACTGAGATATGATAAATGATGGCCTGAAAGGTAAGCTAAAAAAAATAAACATAGGAATTCTTTCTGCAATAAATAGTTCAGGATTGTGATTTGGGTATCTCGAAATAGGGGAGGGGACAGGGTTGATACTGAGTTCAGTTCAGTTGGTGGTTTGGAAAGGAAATATATCATGTGGGACAAGTGTGATTAAAATATAGACAGGATCACATAATAGTGGGAATTATCAATGAAGATTAATAAGAAGTCATGATTTTCTTGGTGACAAAAGGTCATTCAAAACTTTCAGCCTAAAGCAAGAACTGTACTACTGAATGGCTGGTCCCCACAATGGCTGCGCCAAGCCAAAGGAAGAATGCACATAGTTCTTCTAGAAGTGTGGAGAATGGATTTTGAGTTATGCAGGTGTAGAAAGAGAAACATGAACAAAAGGAGAACCTTCAGAATTTTCCATGAGAAAAATTGTGAAAATGTAAAATATAGTAGAAATAATGTGGATAGAATCTAGACACAGTTACTAATGCAAATTAAATGTTTGATTCTTTCTTCAGAGGAAAGCTGTCTTGGCTTGGGTTTTTCAGAAGCAGACCCTGAGATGAGAATTCAAGTGGTAGCAGTTTAATTTGGAAAGGAAGAAAATGCCACCAAGAAAATAAGGAAATAAAACAAGGAAGATATTTCAGTGAATAAAGGGCATATTTTTATGCAAATTACCACTGTGGGCAACTGGCACTTAATCCTGCTGAGAAACTTTAGAAGACAGTAGAGAACATATGCTTTATAACTATGTTAACAGATGCATGAAAATGCATTCCACCCAAGGAGAATGGATGTAAGATATTTATAAACCAGTTCCCATCAGCCACTGGTCAAATGCAGGGGCTATTTATCATTTGATCCTCCTACTTTCTCTACATTGAGATGCAGTTACCACTGACAGCAGTTAGACTGGCACATACGGAGATGATAAGATCATAGAAATGAAAACAGGACAACCATATATTCTCCCAAAATGGACCACCCCAGGATTGGTGATGATTTCATTGATAGAGACAATAAAGGGCTAAAGAGTTTCGAAAGAGAAACAGAATTTATTTCTGGGCATGTTGGATTTGAGGACTCAATAGTATATTTTGATTTTAAGCCTCAATGAAGAGTCCTGGACATGCAATTTAGGTTTGGAAGTGAGCAACAGCATATACATAATATTAGTGAAGACAAATGAGATCCCTTATGTAGATTGCATAGTGAGAATGGTGAACTAAAGGGAAAACTCTTGAGATTGCCACCATCTCAGGGTAGTACCAAGAAAAGACCCTAAGAGACCAAACAAAATTAAGTCAGTAATTTTGGATGTAGTCAACAGTTATAAAGGGCTAATTAGGTATGTCTAGTTCTCAATTATTTACTCTTTAGTGATCTGAGTGAGAGCGGTTTACAGAATAGACATATGTGGCAATAGGCTAAGTAGAAAGCCAACCACTATTGTTCTATGACTGAGATGAATATGAGATGTCAGTAGTGAGAAGGGATAATTCAAGACAGTGCTTATAAGTTCACTCATAGACCAGAGGTAGGAAGAACCAGCAGAGTTTAAACAAAGGAAGCAATGAGGAGAGAACTACCATCAGGGAGCAAAGTCCCAGAGAAGATCATTCAGATGGTTCAGGCAAAAGGAATTTTTACAAAGAATACAGGTATCTCATTCTGGAACACTGAGAGAAAGGTGTAAAGAGAAGAATAGGTGAATTTAAGTTAGTAGAAGGTGGAAATAGAATATTTAAAAAGTAACGTCCCTTATAGTCCTAGAGACAGATGCCCTGGAGAGATTGTGTGGAGTGCAGGTCAGCAGGAGGTTGAAGGATGACTAAGGTTTGGAGCAAGTATAGATATGAAAGAGAAAAGGTTTTTGATAAAAGAGATTCCTGGAAATAAACTGACTTTTTTGATTAAGTTTGTAATAGTGCATCTACCTGATATTTCCCGGCAGTGTGCAGATACCTGAGAATAGGGGAGGTAGGTCTCTAGTGTTGACCTTTGCTCTATATTGCAATGAAGATATATAAGAAAAGAGAGCAAAGGACTGGTACTTTGTAATTCTTGGTATCACTTTAGTTATTATGGGACCTTTTTCAGGCATGCTCTATAATACTTCCTTTGCTTTCTTAATGCTTACATCTTCTTTAGGTACTGATGTCTGGATTTCTTCACTTACAGTCATTTGTACCCATTTCTTTTAAGATCACCACAAACATCTTTTTACATCAGTGCTGTATTGTGGGGATATATGCATGTATGTGGTGAGGTGAACAGGTGCCACAGTGCATGTGTGTACAACGAGGATAACTTGAGGGAATCAGTTCTATATTTCTACTATGTGGGGGCTGGGATCAAAATTAGATCATAAGGCTTACCCACTGCTACATCAGGCCATTCCATGATGAATTGTTCATCAAAGCCAATGTCTCTTTCTCTTATCAGTGTGGCCTTTAACTTTTCTCCACCAAATATACTACCACTGGTGTTTCCTTGTTTCTATAAAAGTTCCTAGTTGGGTCGAATTAGCAAGGATACATTGTAGAATCAAACAACTCTGAGAGCCCGTTGAAAACACAATGGAATTTTCATCTTGAGCTTATGCTACAAGGCCATAGTGGGCTAGAGGTTAATATAGAACGCAGGCCAATGGACAGCTCAGGTGACAGACATCTCACCATAGTTTCTCAAATTGCCACAATCACTATGGAAATGAGAAACCATCTGGTTAAGGGTTTTTCTTACAAATACCACCCAGAAATGACACAGATTACCATTTTTGTATTTTGTTGAACAAATCACATCGCCTGATCCCATCTACCATCAACATAAACCTGAAAGTATAACACTATCTTTCACTGAAAAGGAGAGCTGTTGTTTGTACAGTTCAATGTCTACTTAGTTTCCAGCTTCTGAAATGCAATGCACTTTTTTTGAGCCTTAATCCATTTGCCAACTAAGGTTGAATATGTGCAAGATTTGGATCTTAGCCTACTACTTTTTGATTCTTTTTCCAAATACTCTTTTTATTTTCTATTTAGGTGATTATTTTCAAACTAATGGCTTTTGCATTGACTCATATCTCACTTTTTCCTGCTATACTCTTATCTGTGTCTTGAAATACTTACCTGGAGAGCATCATGAGGAAAGTCATAAACTCCTCTCATGGTTAAGATTTGCTAATTCCTTCTTGTTTTGGAGATGCTGTTGTAGAATTTCAGTGTACATTGAAGGCAAAAAAAATCTGTTACTTGCTTTGATAGCCATGGATCAACACATAGTGTGTTTTCCAAAAAGAAATCTTGCTGCTTACTTCATAAAAAACAAACATAAAATGCATGTTTTTCTTCTCTCAAGGAAACATATTTTTCATAACAGTTACACATGATTATCCATATATAGTCACCAAAAATTCTAATTCTAATTCATCAAAAGCTTTACCTCAAGTTCCAAAATGTAAGCTCTCTAGTTAATACCACCTGGACAGGCTATAATTGACCTAAATTTTGACACTATATGCCTTTATAGGTTAAAATCACCAAGAAACAGAATCCCTCCAATGTCAGAGGCCAACTGGAAGTTCAAGGATCTGAGCTGTATCTGTGATTGACAAGCTAGAAATCAGGGTTCCCATGACCACATCTTCATGCTCACTTTATTAGTGTGGCTCATAGAAAAGACAGCATTATTTTGGTTTTAAGTATTATTAGATACTATTTCAAAGGTTACAGATGAATAATCAGATATAAGAGATGCATAGGGCCTGTGACAGGAGAAGGGGCACAGAGTCCATGCCCTATTTGGCCTTGTCCTTCATAGGCATCACTAAGTTGTCAACTAATCTAAATGTCTCCAAATACTTTTTTTTCAGGTGATACAAATGTTTATTAATAAAACATGGATGATTATATGCTTGGCTATCTATGATCAACTCAACATTCCATTCATTACTGAGATATTCTAATATAATTTAGTGTTTTTTCCTCTTTAGAGTGAATAGCTTTTGTTGAAAAGCTTCAAAGAATTTATTTCTGATGAAATAATTTTTTATTATGTGTATATTTTCACTAAGTCCAGAATAAAATTTATACATTACGCTGTTATTAGAGTATTACTGTAAATATGCAATCTATAAATATAGGGGATCTAAATAAATTTGTTTCCTTCAATGCACACAAATTTACAGTTGGAATAGATGCAAGTAATAAAAGACAGGAAAGATAGGGGAAAAGATATTTTATTTCATGTATGAAGTACATATTTGTGGGGAAAAGATTGTAAAAAGAAAAGTCAAAGAAATAATAGAAATCACAAAGAAAGAAAAGAATAAAGGCTTAGAGACATAGGAAACTAGGAGAGTAAATATGGGAGAAAGTTAAAGGCATATATGGAATAACATTGCTGCTTCCTTTGTGTAGGACAATGTGGAGAGGAAGGAAAGCACTGCCTCTTTATTTGCTAAGAAAAAAGTATGTTAAAGCAGCATGTATCCTGGTGACACCATCTGGTTTCTCTAAATAAGAAAAGTTCATAAAATAAGTATAAATCCAGGCTTGTGGACTGTCTCTGTAATATCATTACTTGAGTAGAGGCAGAAGAATCCACCTACCTGAGAGCTTGTTGCAAAACACAAAAGAGAAAACAAAATACTCACAGTGACACACATGAAATGGCTACATAAATCAAGACTGGAACAATAGAAATGAGAGCATCTTAATGTGGAAGAAAGAAGATGTTTCATCTCAAAAAAAACCCCAACCAAACAACCAAACAAACAAAAAACAAAACAACAACAACAAAAAAAAACCCAAGCAACAAGAAGCAACTAATGAATACTGGGAGAAGAGGGAGGGGGTGGGGAATAGCTTCCTTATTGGTTGTGCAGTGGAAACTACATACACACAAACAAAACAGAAACATCAGGATATATTTATCTGTATGTCTGCACACATTCACACACACACACATGTAAGGAATGACAATAAAAGAAAGTTTTTCACCTTGAGAATGAGGGGGTATGGGAGAAGTTCAAAAGAGAGTACCTGGGAAGGGCTAGAGAAAGGAAGTGGAGAGAGGAAAGTAATGTATTTCTAGTCCAATTCTGGACATACTTTTAAATAAATGACTTCCCAAAAGTGGAGTAATATAATCCCATAAAGATATATATCTTTTCCCAGAATCTGTAATTTCTGTATCCACCCACAATACAAGTACTCTTTAGAATCATAGATTTCTTTTTTCTTTCCCTTTTTTTCTTTCCTTTTTTTAATTGATTTTCGTTGAGCTCTACATTGTTCTTTGCTCCCCTCCCTGCTTTCCCCCTCCCCTTCTTTTGTCAGTGATGAAATTATTATATTTTAAGATGATATGCAATTTCTGTATTTTTCTGCTCACTATTTTATTAAATAGATTAATTCATGTTTTGGCATGTGTCATTGTTCTACAGTATTTCATCATATGTGTTCTTTTTATGTTCCTTCAACTGTGGATGTTTGAGTTATTGACAGTTATAAATTACAATGAGTAGAGTTGCTATGAAAATTTTAATAAATGTAGTTTGATTAAACCTTATTTTCACTGGGTGTCATAAAGGGATGGAGATGGGCTGGAAGGAAGATCTTAGGAGAGAATCATAGGGAAAACTAGGGGGACTCAGGTCCATAATAACTCTGAAGACAAGCAAGCCCTAGGGGAATGGTGATGAGCTTGGAAGAGGGACAGAAGCAGTAGTGGCTGTAGATCTATGGGTACCCCAGGGAGAGCATAATGGATGAGGGGAAGTCAGGCACAAGCAGAACATTTAGCTCCCTACCAAGTGTGGTAACTGTGATCCCAGGAGGAGAGTGTGTCTCCAAAGTCTATGTTGGGTCACAAAGTGACCTGTACTCATCCATGTTCATCTCTGCTTTATTCATCATAGTCAAATAACATTGGAGACAGCCAAACTATCCATCAACTGATGAATAGATAATGAAATGGTTTACATTTATACAATGGAATATTATTCAGCTGTTAAGAACAATGGAAGTTGCCAGGCAGTTGTGGCACATGCCTTTAATCCTACTTGGGAGGCAGAGGCAGGTGGATCTCTGATCTCTGTGAGGCCAGCCTGATCTACAGACAGGAGCTAGTTACAGGACACCTAGGGTTGTTATACAGAAAAATCCTGTCTCAAAAAAACAAAAATAAATAAATAAATAAAGAGAGAGAAATAGAGAGAGAGAGAGAAAGAAGAAAGAAAGGAAGGAAGGAAGGAAGGAAGGAAGGAAGGAAGAAAGGAAGAAA
>LOJH01011781.1:1293-25351 GCA_001685095.1 Ellobius talpinus
TTGCTCATATTCTCACTCCTCCCACTCTTCAACTGGACTTTGGGAGCTCAGCTCAGTGTTCCACTGAGGGTCTCTGCCTCTGTTTTCATCAGTTTCTGGATGAAGGTTCTATGGTGACATTTAAGATAGTCATCAATCTGAATACAGGGCAAGGCTAGCTCGGGCACCCTCTTCTGTTGCTTTGGGTCTTAGCTGGGGTCATCCTTGTGGATTCCTGGGAATTTCTCTAGTGTCAGGTTTCTTGCTAGCCACAATACTCTTGTTTTTGTTCACAGTTTTGGGCCTGTTCATCATGGGGAAGAGTCTTGCTGCAGCAGTAAGAGGTG
The DNA here is from genome assembly GCA_001685095.1 of Ellobius talpinus. Taxonomy (NCBI): domain Eukaryota; kingdom Metazoa; phylum Chordata; class Mammalia; order Rodentia; family Cricetidae; genus Ellobius; species Ellobius talpinus. The sequence goes on from LOJH01011781.1 coordinate 1,620, forward strand.
GTTGGTTACAGTGCATCTGCAATCAAGAAGCAGAGAGTGACAATTCCATTCCTGATCCTCCTGCCTCTGAGTCCTGGGTGCTGGGATGATAGGCTATGCATTTATCTTCTTGTTGTGGTGAGTATGGCTGCCTACATCTGTGCACAGTAATGTCTCCAATGTGGAAGCCTTCTGCTACCCTCATAGGTAGTCAGGACATACATACCCATGGGGTTCAGGAACACACTGGTCATGTGGGAAGCACTAGTCTCCAGGTGAGAAAATCCAGGCCTCTCTAATGTGCCTGGCCAACTGCAGCTCATTAGGAGGAAAGCTGGGACCGTGACTCATGAACCACAGCCTAGACCTGTGGCCATGATTGGGAGGGTGGGTAAAGAAGGTGCACTGTCAGCGAGTGCAGGATCAGCCCTCTCCATGGTCCAAAAGACTATTTCTGGAATAGATCTATTGGAAAAATTCCTGTCAGTGTTGTTTGGAGGTGGGCTCTCTGGAAGACAATGAGGACTAGATGAAGTCACGAGGGTGGGGCTCCCATGAGTGGCCTTACAAAGAGAGGAAGGGACAACCAAGCTAGTTCCTCGCCTGTCTCATCAGGATGCCCTACCATGTCCTGCTGCAGCAAGCTAGCCTTCACCAGTGCCATGTGCCCGCACTGCTTAGCCTCAAGAACTGAAAACTGGGCAACCCTCAATTCTTTATCAATGATCCAGTCCCAATTATTTTTGTTATATACCTGCACACCTAGCTCTCAATTCTGGAGGGAGACATTGAAAGAGAGGACAACCATGGTTAACTGGTATGTGCCTGGCTCAGGAGGAAGAGAAGGAGGCACCAATGACCGGGACAGGCCCCAGGGGAGGGAAAAGGAATCCTCTTGAGCACGAGGTCCCTAATGACTGTATCAGCAACCTTTGGAGGGATTGCTGAACACAGGTTTTGATTCCGCAAATCCAGGAAGGAGCCAGGCTATTTCCCCGGGTGCCAGGTATGGCTACTGACTTTTAACACCATAAAATAATTCCATGCCTCTTCATTTTGTTTCATGAAGAAAGAAAGGAGCAATGGCAAGGCCAGTTGAGCCTGCTAGGTCATTTGGAGGGACCTTGATATGTGTCTTCCTTAAAAAAAAAAGATACCCCAGATCTGGTGTTTTTTTTTCGCTTGTTTTTGTTTCTAATACCCAGGGGACCTATGGGGCTCTGACAAGGTCCTTTAGTTTGGCCCTGACTTTGGCCTTGTCACAGTCTGGTGGACCTTCCTGGAAGTGTAGCTGGGTCCTTAGTCCTGTCTTCCAGGCGACCCTGTCCTGGAGAGTGCTGGCTTAGGGGAGGGCAGGATGACATGCTTGCTAGGGGAGAAGGTGTGCCAGGTGACAGATGGTGCAGTAGGCCTCTGTGCAAGCCAGATTAGGAACTACAGGGCAGGAGGAGAGGCAAGCATGGTGGAGGGGTTTCTGGTAGAGGCGTCAGGCTGCACTGGGAGGACAGAGTCCTTCCGGTCCCCACAAGTACAGTAGATGCACTCTAGGCTCTATGGTGTTCTGGCAGGTAGTGTCCCCATGACACCAAGCCCCAGAGAGCAGCTAGGGACAGATAGTCAAGCCCATGATGGTGTGCAGCCCCTTCTGAGCCTGGATACCAGATCTCAAAAGCCCTGGAGTCCGTGGCCACACCCCATGGAACGGACCCTTCTGCTGCTAGTGGCAACCCGAGACACTCAGCTGTGGCTCTGCAAACTTTACCTTCTCAGCATTTCCCTGGAGCCACTTCCCACCCAGCTCTTCTGTGTGTATGTGGGGGGGGGGTTTCTGGGGCCTGCCTCCCTTTCGGGCCAAGGCTGCGTCTTGATTTTCTAGCCCTGACAGCTGCTAGCAAATCACCTAACATCCTCCAACCACAGTTCTCTCTTATTCAACAGTTCGTGAAATAAGAGTATCTGTTTACATCTCTAGATGAGCTAATATATGTGCAATACAAGGCTGATCTTTGTGCACGCACCATCACCTTTGCCATCATGTTAATATTTTAAATGACAGTATTTTTGGTGTATGGATGTTTTTGCCTGCTTGTATGTCTGCATACTGCATGTGTGTCTGTTGCCCACTAAGAGCACTTGATCCTTTGAAACTGGAGTTACAGACGGTTGCGAGCCACCCGTTCTGGGAATCTAAACCAATGAATGTTCTTAACTGCTCTCCAGCCTTATCATCATTTTGTGGATTATGTCCAGTGGCCAGCAGGTCCTGACCAACCAAGGTGTCAGAAGATGAAGGCTACAGATGAATTGAAAGGAAGAAGAGAACCAGAGCTCCCTGAGGGGGTCGTCTACAGACTTCTAAAGTGGTAGAGCCTAATCCCCCCCATTTCTTCTTTCTGCTGTGGGTCTCATCCTGAGGACCGGTCACAAGCTAGCCTCCTGAGGAAAGCTTTGGTGCTGCTCTCTTGGCTGACCTTGAGTTTATCTCCATCCACTCGGTACCAGTAGGCCCAAAAGCCCATAATTAGCCTAATAAGGTGTCTGTTGCGCACAAGGCTGTGCCTAGACTCCGTTCTGATGGCTACCTAGTAATTTGCCTGATCTTTCGGATAAGGCCTTTGCCTGGACAGGTTCCTACCACAAAGCACCCCATCTCAGGGTGGAGAATGTAATTGCTGCTGCTCTGCACACACTCTGCTTTCCCATCTGCCCATGGACCTAGGAGTCCTCAGAGGCCTGCCTTCGCATCAGGGAAACCCACTAAGCTGAGGAACATGCCATGCAGGGGACAGGGCAGACCAAACAGACTGCATTGCCAGCCATTAGAAGGCATGGAAGAAGGGACAGGCAAACCTAGCCTTCGGTACTGTGAAAGGGAGTGGTGGGTGTCCAGGAGATGCTCTCTCTATCTGTGAGTCCGTCCCTCAGTGTTCACTCATATTCACTTACAGCGCCTGTTTTAGGGACCCACAGGTACCCCTACCCCAATTCCACCTGCCGTAGATATGCATTAGCTCCTGGGACCCACAGGGAAGGAACTCTTCCCAGGGCTTTGAGGCCCTTTTGGCTTCCAGAACTCTCCAAGCACTTTGGTATTTGAGCCACAACACCACATCCACAGCCTGCAAAGCCTGGGTACTGATGTTAGAACAGGACTGTTGCCCCTGGAGGGTCTAAGCGGGAGGCCAAGGATGCTGTGGCCTACAAGCAAGAGGAGTAATAGAGCACTGTCTCCAGCTCTTTCACCCAGGCAGCCCCAGGCAGTCCTGGGCTGGAAGAACAGGCAGCGGGGTGCTACCCCTATGGCTTCCTTTGATCTCCTCCAAGGGCTGGTCGTGTCACTAGGTGGCTTTTTCTTGCAGATGGCACCAGCAGCTCAGCCTTGCCTGGGTGGGCATCCCTGACTGTGGAGGTCCTCACTGAATTTTCCTTTGGAGGATGCCACTGATCACCCCAGAGGGTCAGGAACAGATGCAACTACAGAAAGCCCTGGCTTGGCGGCTTATGTCCACCCCCTTTAGACCTGAACTCACTTAAAAAAAAAGGGCCCCTCTGCTCCAAAGGTTTTAGTGGGTGTGGAGTCTGCCTTACAGCATTGCCAAACCACCGCATAATCCCCTCAGATTCCCACAGCCATCCGGCCCACGCAGGGGCCCAGTGATACCTTGACACCCACTGCTCCAGGCCCAGGCCTGTTCCCTCTATTCCCAGAGGAGATCAGGGGGCGCTGGAACCTGTGCTGCCTTCCAGCGCTGGGTGGGACACTGGGTGTGCCCTGAGTCAGAACTGGCATGCGCTGGACTGGTAGATGTACCAAAATACTGTTCCGGAGCGGCACAGGAGCTCTAGCCATGGGGAAGCAGGTTTCTCTAACTCGGGGGCTTTGTGTCTAAGTGGGCCACAAGTAGGGGTTGAAAGCCTGCTACACTGGGCCTCACACCTACCTGCATTACCCTTTTCCAGGCGCCTTGCCTGAATGTCCCTGTGAAGTTTCTGTAGCCGCCTTTGAACTCAAACTAGGTCCTTCATTCAGGAGCTCCTCACTGAGCTACGCTAGAGGAGGGTAATTCAGATCCCCAGATTGTTATCCTCGATGCTGGCGATCACAGAGGTAGAAATCAAGAAGTCCACAACCAAGAGAGGGGCCCGGACATCCCTAACCTTAGAGCCTGCCAGGCCTGTATCCTCTCCTTCCATCCTATCCTCCTCCTTTCTGCTGGGCCTTCATTAGGGCGAGGGCTCTGCTACTTCCTAGCACTTCAGGAATCCAGGGTGCAAATGGGGAAGGGGAGGGGAAGAAGCTCCGCCTTGACTTCCATGCCTGGATTTCCACCAGGGAGGGATGAGAAGTGCATGCAACATCTGAAATGCTCAGAACTAGAAGTGTTTGCAATTTTCTCTCTCTCCCTCTCCCCCAGATTTTAGTATATTTGCATGCAAATAGTGAGATGCAAGTCTAAGGAGAAATGTACCTCTGTGGCCTATACCCTTAACACACATGGCCTAAAAGTAATGTTGAACGGTATTCTTGATAATTTTGTGTGTGTAACAGTTTCATGGTGCAGAATTTTCTGCTTGCCACATCCTCTCAGCACTCAAACCAGTTCTGATTAGAATCATTTGGGGTTTCTGTTGTTTAAAGTTATTTGTTTACTTTGTGTGTGTGTCTACATGTATGTGGGGGGTATGCGTGCATGTATGTGTGTGTTCATGTGTGTATGTAGGACAGATGGCATTGCCTTCCACCCTGTTTGAGGTAGGATCTTTTTCTTGTTTGCTACCCATACAGCACACCAGGCTAGTCTGCCCTGGCTGTCTCTGTTGGAGCTCTAGGATTACAGATGAGGTCTGGGATCAGAATGCGGGTCCTCATGCATGTGTGGGAACATTTTACCCACAGAGCCATCTCCCAGCTCTCCCCCTCCACGTTCTTTTTAAAGGCAAGTTGGCCTGAAACCCTGGATCCTCCTGCCTCAGCCGGTTCTGGAGTATGGAATCACGCAAGTGTGCACCCCCATGGCTCCCTTTGATCTTAGTGCATTGTGGATCTGGGGTTTCCTGATTAGGGGATGCTTGCCCCTAAACTTTCAAGTCAGATAGAACCATGGTAGATGGCACTGAAGATGAGTCTCATTATTTGCTGGGAGGATGGGTGATTGAACCAGATTCTCTGTCCGTCACCTACTGGGCAGTGTGACATGGTCATCATCTCAGTGATACCACCAGGTGATTTCTCTGAAGGAGATACTTTCCCAACTCTGCATGGTATTTGGATCTCACCTCTTCTGACCAGCAGAGTTCTGCTCTTTTCATTGTGGTCTTTTTGGTCTGTCTGCTGCCCCCTGCTGGGTGGCATGTTCATGCTGGTGTGAGCAAACCTTCAAGCCACTTAGTGCATTCAGCTCAAAAATCCTCCCACAACACAAAACAAAACCAAAAACTCATGGTAGCTTTGCAGGGGCCACCTGCAAGAAGGCTAGGCTGGTACTTCTTTGATTTTTTTAAATTTTATTTTATTATTGTTTTGGGTTTTTTTGAGACAGGATTTCTGTTACAGTCCTGGCTGCCCTAGAACTCAATTTGTAGACCAGGTTGGCCTTGAACTCACAGAGAACTGCCTGCCTCTGCTTCTTGAGTGCTGGGATTAAAGGTGCCTTGCTGAGTGGTGTGGGAAGTCCTTCTGTATATGTGTTTCAGCCAGTGGCTTAGCAGAATAGAGCAAGGCAGGAATTCTAAGCAGACAGAGGAGGAAAGAAGTTAGAGTCAGAGAGAAGCCATGTACTGGAGGAGAAAGATGTCTATGCGCTATGCCGGTAAACCATGAGTCTCATGGCAAAATACAGAATAATAGAAATGGGCTAATTCAAGATATAAGAGTTAGTTAATAAGAAGCCTGAGCTAATAGGCCGAGAGTGTTTTAATTAATACAGTTTCTGTGTGATTATTTTGGGTCTTCACAGCCAGGAAACAACAGTCAGCCTCCATCTACAGCTGGGCAGGTGTTTCTTGACTTGGTTCTCTAAGTGACACCCTAAGGGAGTGACTGTGTTGTGCCTGTTTTGCAGGGGGAAAAATGGAGGCACAGAGATGGAGGGTTTGCCCATCATGCCAACAAGGCCCATGAATTCAGTGCTTTGCTTGGGGGTCGGTCCACCTACTCTTCCACTTGGTCAATTTGTGCCTCCTCACAGCTAGGAGGTGCATTCAAAGGGGATGATGTCCCAGTAACTCCAGGGAGAAGCAGTCTCACCGATAGGCAGTTGGAGTCAGAAATCAGAATGGCAGCTGCCTAATTCCGTAAGCAATGCCCTGGCTCACTCTCAACAGAATGCTCATAGTCTCCACGTGGAAGGGTGAGTTGGCAGAGGACTCCAAGGCTTGCTTGGGCTTTGGGAAATTCGTCTGCCTGGAGGGAGGGTAGTGTGTGTGAACATGACTTCTGACCTCTGCCTGTTGGGCCTAAGAGGCTCTGTAGAGAACCTGACCTGAAGCTATGGGAACTGGCTTGCCAATTCCCATCTCTGTTGCTCCTGGTCTCTGGCTTTCCTGGGGGAGCTTATCCTGGGGAAAGTCACGCTTGCCAGCCTCAGATTGGAGGGTGAGCCTTACTTATCGAATAGAAGCCTCAGGTTGCGGTCCCTTGGGTGGCCTGGCTACACAGTTCCCATCAGAAGACAGCAATGGCTGCATGCAAACTGTCAGGAACTACGCTAGCCTGAGAGCCACCATATGTAGCAGGGCCACCTCCCCCAGGCTATGAGCAGTACTGGACCCTAGGACTGTCACTGCCCCAAAGACCAAAGGTAATAACGCCGCCTCCTAGCATCCTCCATGAGCAGGGTTGGGAGTGGGTGGGGGTCCTCGCTGGCCTCATTCACTTCTGTCCAGCTGAAGCTCAGCCCAGATCCTGGGGGATCATGGGAAGACTGGAGGCAAGACTGGGTGGCATGGCAGAGGCTTTGGTGCTGGGGACACACATGTCCCCTCGTTGCTATGGCCCTCCAATTCTGCCTTTAAAGCAGTATTTCTAGAGGTTGGAGGGATGGATGGCTCAGGGATTAAGAGCTCTTCTCCCTGAAGATCTGACACTCTCTTCTGCTTATGGCCTTTGGGAGTACCAGGCACACATGTGGTACACAGAGACCTGTGTCTACATGTATGCATACATGTATGTCTGAATGTACACACACATCCATGCAAACAATTCATACACATAAAATAAAATTTAAAAAAGAAACTTACATTATTTTTTAAAATTCTATTTGCTAACTGTTTTGAGGGGAGAGGCATGCACATGCCCAGTACACACATGGAGGTCAGAAGACAACTTTGGGGAGTCTGTTTTCATTTATCACGTGGCTTTCCAAGATTGACATTAAGTGATTAGCTTTGGTGGCAAGCCCCTTTACCTGCTAAGCCATCCAGCCAGCACTTCTGGTTTGTTTGTTTGACAGGGTCTCATGTAGCCCAGGATGGCCTCATACCCTTTAAGTAGCAAAAGTTGGAAGCTATGATCTTGAACTTGTGCTCCTCCTTGTCTCTACCTCCTGAGGGCCAGAAGTATAGACTTGTGCAGCTGTGCCCAGTTTCCCCTAGTTCTTTAGTGTCTTTTTAATCCTTAAGGAAATCTTGTACTCAGCACTGGGTAACATGGAATGATACATTAGGAGCCAAGGGTATAATAAAACTGTGCTCCACTCCCAGCTGATGTATAGATGTGATGGTTGGAGCTACACTAGTCATCTTGGACCATGAGGCCTTGCTGGGAATGGAAGCCACACATGACCCAGACCTGATAAGTTGACCCTAAATATTCAATGGGATGTAGCCTCTGTACCTACCACCTGGTGTGTAGACAGCTCTTGCTTCTGTGCCTTTACATGTGTGGCTCCTGTAAGCTACTATTGAGTTAGGGTTCCTTGGACTAGAGGTGGCTCTGCCATGAAAGGCTAGGCTCATAACCAGTAATACAAGCATTCAGGCTTTTTTTATCCCATAGTCAAAGTTATTATTAATTTGCCACTCTTAGTGAATCGACAGTCAATGAAGGGACTCAGGTCAGCTCGAGCGTGGCAGGCATGGCTGTGGCAGGCCATACCCTTCTCCCTATCCGTTTAACTTTCTCAAACCATTATATTGCATTCCTGAAGCTAGCCCCCAAGGTTTATTCCCTTATTTGACCACTACATCCTCCTGAGGCTGACTACTAAGGTCCAGCTATCAAAGTATTGAAGTCCAGTAATTAAAAGCCCACTTTGGCTCACCTAATTAACACACCCAATTAAAATTTAGCACCTAATTCTAACATGGGGTTTCCCCTTGTACCATTATAGACTGCCATTTTCTTATGGGCCATATCTGTGGGCCTATATCCAGAGGCAGTCTTTTGTTCCCTGGGACAAACACCCCTTGTACTCTCTCCTTTGTTCCCTTCCCCTCTCTCTCTTCCTCTATCTCCTGTCTTTGTCCCTTATCCCTGCCATCTGTCCCTCTGGGGCAAATAAATCTCTGTTGTGCTAAGAATTTGGTTTTAGGAGTCAATACTTTTCCTTTCAATGTTTCTCTTGTGGAAGCTAGCCAATGGTTGTAGGCTGTTTTAGGATGGGGCTCCAAGGCTGAGACAAGGAGGCTAACTTGTGGGGTGCCTTGCCTTTGTTAGGGAACTCTTCACATGCAGACCTGTCACTAGGGCATGGCAATTACCGGGATGAATGTTCAGGAGAGAGAGAGAAAGCTGCCTCAGCTCCAGCGCTCAGAGGGAAGGGTAATACCCCTCTTCATCACCACAGCTCACAGAGTTAAAGGCAAAACCACAGGCAGAATGGAGGAGGTGGTAGGCACAGGTGGGCACCCTGACTTTCACAGGCTTCCAGAAAGAAAACATGAGACTCTAGCTGTACCACCCTAAACAGGGATGGTGCAGTCTGTATGCTTGCAGGGAGGGTTTGGTGGTGGTGGTAGTGGTGGTAGTGGTGGTGGTGGAGGAGGTTGGGTTGTGGTGGTTGCTGTGGGATAATGTTATTGTACCCTGTAAAGATTTGTCACTTGTATTGATATAATAAAGTGCTGATTGGCTAGTAACCAGGCAGAAAATATAGGCAGGGCAACCAGACTAAGAGAATTCTGGGAGGAGGAAAGGCCAGACGGAGTTGTCATCCAGACACAGAGCAAGCAAGATGAGAATGCTGCACTGATAAAAGGCACCAAGCCATGTGGCTAAACACAGACAAGTATTAGGGATTAATTTAAGTTGTAAGAGCTAGTTAATAATAAGCCTGAACTATTAGACCAAACAGTTTATAATTAATATAAGCCTCTGTGTGTTTCTTTGGGACCAGTAGGACTTCGAGGGCAAAAACTTCCATCTACAGGTGGTGGTGGTGGTAACAACTCAGAAAAGCACCAGGAGGGGCTGGAAGCCCTGGGTCATGGTGAGAATCTGGGTGGAGCAGGGGCTTCATTTAGGGGTATGGACATGAAAGAGAACACTGGCATGAGGCTCCACTGGTCTCTAACCCCAGCCCCACCAGGTATGAAACAAAGAAGCTGACAGCCCAGGGTCTGTACCAGGGCAGAGCCATTGAGCACAGACTGAATGTCTCCAGTGAAACCTAATCCTGAAGACAGTGGTGTAGGAAACTGTGGTAGGTGATTACTACAGGGTGGAGTCCTCATCAAGGGGATTAGTTTTGAAAAGAAAGGCCAAGGAGCATCCACTGCTTCCCAGCATGTGAGGGCACAGCAGGCAGAGGGCTTCTGGGCCGGGAGGTACACACACCTCTAGAGACCAGATCTATTGCCTCCTTAATTATTGGGCTTCTTGGCTTCCAGAATGGCCAGGAATCAATGCTCTTGTTGGCATGGTGTCCAGCATGTGAAATCTGACCCCAGATGAGAAAGGGGTCTCTCTAAGAAGGAGTGCACTGGGGAGGAGAGGCAGTATCCACCAGAGAGAAGCCCTTGCCATGGCCCTGTGTGGGAAGAGGTGCCCTGGCACCCTCTAGTGAGGGCTGCTGGTTAGTGTGACTCACCGGACAAGGGCACACATGCCACCCTTCCCAGGAAGAGGAGTGGCCGTCTGAGTAAGCAGCTGGAGGCAGCAGGGAGCACTGCCAGCAGCTGGAGCACACCTCTGCCTTTATTTTTTTTGTGAGAGGACAGGTTAGCCAAAGATGACAGCCACACGATGGAAGGGCCAAGCAGAGCAAATGCTCCTCCTGCAGGAAACGGTCAATGAGTCACAACTACCATCTCAGAGACATTGGCGGAGATACTGTAGCCCCCAACCAGAGCAGAAGCTGGGGGAACGAAGTGGCAGAGAAGGCTGAGTGATGGGAGTTACCGTTGTCAGAATTAAAGCGCTGGGACAAAGATGGGAAATGTACACAAGCCAACGCCCCAGGTGTTCAGGGGAAAAGGCGAACAGACAGATGATCGCAGGGAGCAGCTGAACATCTGGACATCATCAAGCAAGAAATCCAAATGTACTGAGCAAGAGTGTGGAGAGAATTCGAAGGGGAGGTGTCCCGACTCCTACCATTGTTGGGACAGATCTTTCTGGAACTGGAGGCTTGAAACAACTTGAATGTGTTATGTTGTCTAGCTACAGAGGTCAGAAGTCCCCAAATAAAGGAGCTAGCAGGACTTGTGGAAGCTGTAGACAACGCCTTCTTACTTCTGCCAGACTTAGAGAGGACACCTTCAGTCCTTGGCCAGTGGCCCCTTTTCTGGATTTAAGGGGATCTTCAAATCTCCTGTGACTCCTGCTTCCACCCTCACAGCACCTCCTCCCCGGCCTACTTCACTGTTGCATCTTTCATCTGTATCTACATCTGCATCTCATCTCTCTGTCCGTTTGTCAGTCTACCTGCCTGTCTATCCATTCTACCAGCTCTTTTCCTTCAGAGAACCCTAACCAACGCAGATGCCAAAAACATCTTTGAAAGCTTGAACTAAGAGCACGGAAGATGGTGACTGTCCATATGCAGGTACTCCTTTTCCCTCTGCCGCCCACTCATTCATTTTTAGTCTTTTTGTACATTGTTGTTTAACCCACCATGAAGCAATCAGATCATGGAAAAGCTATGGGAAGTGTGAGACTAGAGAGAATGGCCTGTGTATGCAGATCACTATATATATGTATATATATACACATATACATATATATACATATATAGACACACACACACACACACATATATATATATATGTGTGTGTGTGTGTGCATGTATATTATACTTGGGAACCTCAAAGCGCTAGAAGAAAACTGAGTCTCCAGTAATGCAGCAGGCAGGTGGGAGAACCAGCTTGCCAAGGCAAATCGACCACCATACCCTAAATTTTTTATACACCTGATTAAACAATAAGAGGGATCCTGCCAGGAGCCCACAGGGAGGAGTGCAGAGTCTTAACAGTGCCCCCTTCTATAATCCATAATGGAACAGTCGTAAGCTGGGAGAGGGAACAGGGCCTTCTGTGTGAGACTGTGCTGTAGGAGCCCCAGCAAAGCCCTCTGTAGACACTGCTGAGTCTGGGTGCAGCCCTGCAGCAGCACTCACCTGAGCACAGGGTGATGTGGAGCAGGAACCCTGTCACATTGGGAGGTGAGGACACCACTGTCCCCAACCTCATGCCCAGTTCAACTCCTGACTTATGAAGAGAGCACCTCTCTTAAAGATCCAGCAGAAGGACTGGAGAGATGATGGTCCAGAGGGTCAAGGTGCTTGCCACCAACTTGGTGACCTGAGTTTGATCTCTACATGGTAGGACAGAGTTGACTCCTGTAAGTTGTCTTCTAGTCTTCATGTGTGCACTGCAGTTCATGTACACATACATACACTAAATTAAAATATGATAAAATATTAAAAACCCAGCAGAAGGAGATGGGCATTCATCTTCCAGCATGAAACTTATTACCTTTATCTGATTTTTTAAAGAAAAAAAAGTTATTTTTTTCTAACATGTAAAAGTCACTAATACATTAAACCTTTAAAGGAAAAGCTTCCAATATGTGAGATTAGATGAGTTATTTGGGCAGAGACATGGAAACTACAGAATCAAATGGAAATATTAGGCATGGGAACCACAACCACAGAGATGAAGATGTTCCCAGCAGCTAAGAGTCAAGGTGAACTTGAAGGCAATCTCATAGAGACAGGAGAAGAAAAACCAATGAAACAAAAGACCAGTAGCCCAAGGGCCACAGGAAGAGCAGATAGCCTAGCTCACACCTGGGTCGCCCTCCTCATGCTGAGACAGAATATCCAACACAAAGCAACTTAAGGAAGGAAAGTTTTCTTGCAGCTGTGGTTCAGAGGAAGGCACTAGAGAGGAAGCTATTTGGTCTGTGGTGTCAATGTATCTTCTCCTTCAATTCTGCACAAGACCCCTTCCCATGGGACAGTGCTGCCCACGTACAGGTGGGTCTTTCTTCCCCAGTTAAACCTCTCTGGAAACTTCTTGTGGATATGCCCAGAAATGTGGTTTCTAGGTGATTCTAGCTACCATTACATTTGTAAGGCTAACCATCACAGCTGCACCCCTTATCACCTTGACACCCAAGACATAAGAAGGCCACAATTCTTCCTAGCATGGTATAACTACCCCACTGCCAAGACCCCCACAATCTTAGACTCCCAATATCGTTTAAAGGTTCAGTTTGAAATCTTTCTGAGACTCAAGAAGAACTCTTACCTGTAAGACCCCTATAAAGCTGGAAAAGCAGACTCCCAACTACACTTACTACCAGGCATTCTATATCCACCACCTGTGCGTAGACCCACATAGGCTACTTTCACTCTCTCCCTTCCCCCTCCTTTCAGGTTGTACCACTCCTGTGGCTACTCACCATGGATACCCACCCCCTCTTGTCCCATCACTCTTGCCAGATCCCAGCCCAATCCCCATCAGCTATCTCTAGCCATCACCTATGACCCAGAATTTCAGAGTTCTTCTAGCATCCTGTCTGGGACCCTTCAGTTTTCCTGGCCTGGAGACCCTGGCCTGGAGACACAAGTCCAGTTCACACTGTCAGGGGAAACTTGTACCTGGTTCTTTGAGCACTGTGGAAGGCACCAGACAGTAGCAGAGAAACAGAAGACCCAGAAGACTGAGACTGGAGCTCCAAATACCAGACAGACAGAGGAAGTTAAGATCCTCACCCAGCTATAAATTAGCACTGCCCTGCTTAAAGAAGAAAGGTCAACTGAGCAAGAGAGAGAGGGAGAGAGAGGGAGGGAGGGAGGGAGGGAGGGAGGAGGAGGAGGAAGACCCAACAAACTCCAGATGTGCAAATGTCAATATAGAACAACACAAAATAAGATAACATATCACCTCTAAATAATACAAATCCCAAAGCAATGGCCCCTAAGGACAGCATGGAAGAACTTCCAGACATCAAACAACTTGGACATGACAAAGAGATGAATGCAATAAGGGCATCAGTCCAAGACGTGAAAATAAAGTTTGAACTTTTGAAGAAAATTCAAATTGAAATGATGTAGGAAATGAAAAACCCAATAAGCCAATTAGCCCTCAGCAGAAGCCTTCCCCCCAAAATGGATCATGTTGAAAACAAAGTCAGAGATGGAGGACATGGACAGAAAATATCAATGAAAATTTTTAGCTGAATTGCACATGGGAGAGTTTGGGGACATTGAGATAGGACACAACCTCTGAATTATTGGTACAGTGGAGTGGCATAGTGAAGGCACAGAAAATATCTTCAGTAAAATCCTAGAAGAGAATTTCCCAACCCTAGAGAAGGAGATGCCTAAGAAATACATAAGACCAACAGCACATTGTGGAGATACAGAGGTCCTGTGCTCACAGATAAGTACTAGGGAACTAAGAATGTTAAACACACAGGGTTATCCCTTCAAAGGGAGAGATGTATAAGTATAAACTTTTCTTCCCCCAGAAGTTTAAGAGCAGTCTGGTGACCTTTGCAATGTGTAGCCAAGACCACATCAGATTCTCCCCAGACTCTTCTCTTGAGTTTGTAAATCTCTAGAACTTATCTTTATGAAAGATGTCACATGTTCTTTACAAAGAGTTTTGATATAGTCAGTCTTAAGCTTTATTGTGCACACAAGATTGAGTTATTTATCACCAGGAAATTTTTCACCAAATTGGGCTATGCTTAAATATGCCTAAAATAAACTACTTGGGGGTCAGACTCCCAAAGTTGGAACCAGCTTTGGCTATTTAGTCATATTGAACAGAACTACTTTCTTGTCTTCCTTGGATCATTACTCTGCTGGAGTGGTGATCACAGAGAATCCCCCAGAACACATCAAATAGAAAGGACCAGAAAACAAAATCTCCCTGGCATATATTATAGTTAAAAGATGAAAAACAGAATGAAAGGAAATACTAACAGCTTAAGGGAGAAAAGTCAATTCACTTATGCAGGAAAGCCTATTAGAATAACACCTGATTATTCAACAGAAACTTTTAAAGCTAGAAAGTTCTGAAAAGATGTACTCCAAGTCCTGAAAGACCACAACTGTCAAACTATACTGACAAAACTATCTACTAAAATTGAAGGAGACATAAAACACTTTCCATGATTAAAAAAAATTAAAGGAATTTGTAACTACAAAGCCAGCTCTGTAGAGGCATTAGAAAGACTACTTCATCCTGAAGAGAAGGAGGTCACAGGAACAAATGAGCAATGCCCAAACAATCCAAAGAGATTTGACGACCAGGTGTGGTGGCACACACCTTTAATCCCAACACTTGGGAGACAGAGACAAGCGGATCTCTGAGTTTGAGGTCAGTCTGGTCTACAAAGTGAGTTCCAGAACAACTAGGGCTATACACAGAGGAATTCTGTCTTGAAAACCCGAGAGAGAGAGAGATTTGAAAAAACCCACACACTTCACAAACAACAAGAATTAATACACATCTCTCAATACTAACTGAACATTAATGGTCCCAATTCCCTAATAAAAAGATACAGACTAAAAGACTGGATTAGAAAAGAGGATCCATATTTTGATGACCCAGAGAAATATACCTCGCCATCAAAGATAGATATTTCCTTATGGTAAAAGGATGAGAAATGGTATTTCACAAATAGAACCAAGAAACATACCTGTCAAAATAGACACCAAACCAAAAGTCAAAAGAGATAAGGACACTTCATACTCATCAAAGAAAAATTCCACCAACAAACTATTACAATCTTATAATACATATATGCACCAAGCACAGGGACACCCAGTTCCCTAAAAGAAGTATTATTAGAGCTAAAAAATCACACTGATCCCAATGCAGTGATAGATGTTGATTTCAACACATCACATCCACTGAGATACCCTGGAATGAAATGACATCATAAATCAAATTGACTTAACAGATATCTACAGAACATTTCACCAAAATACCAATAATACATATTTTTCTTACCACCCAAGGGAATGTTCTCCAAATTCAAGCACATATTAGTATAAAAGCAAGTCTGAACAAGTATAGGAAAAATTAACATCATACACTACTTTCTATTTGTACACAATAAAATAAAGCTATAATCAACAGTAATAGAAACTACAGAAAGTACATAAACTCATGAAAATTAAACAACACACTACTGAATGATACTGAATCAAGAGTGGAAATTTAAAATTTCTAGAAAAGAATAAAAATGAAAACAACAGGCAAAAAACTTGTGGCTCTAATGGAAACAGTTTTTGTTTTTGTTTTAAATGCGCATTGGTGTTCTGCCTGCATGTATGTCTATGTAAGGATGCCAAATACCCTGGAATTGGAATTACAGACAGTTGTGACCTGCAATGTGGGTGCTGGGAATTGAACCCAGGTCTTCTGGAAGAGTAGCCAGTGCTTTTAGCCACTGAGCCATCTCTCTAGTCCCATGTAGGCAGTTTTAAGAGGAAAACGTGCAGTTTTAAGTGTCTACATTAAAAAAATTTCAAGAGTTCTCAATAACTTAAAGATGATATACTTGAATGCCTTAGAAAACCAAGAAGATTCAATACCTCAAAAGAGTAGACAGAAATAATCAAACTCAAGGCTGAAATTAATTGAAAAGAAACAAAGTCAAATCATACAAGGAAATAATTGAGTGAAGAGTTTGTTCTTTGAAAAAATAAAAAAAGATTGGCAAATCTTTAGCCAAATTGAGAGAGAGAAAACCCAAATAAATATTATTAAAGATTAAAGGGAGACATTACAAAGACATCAGCTGTGTAACAGATAATTATACCTTTATTATAACAGGATCATAAGGACATACTATATAAATATATAGTTTAGCAAACTGGGTAATATAAAAGAAGTGAATGAATTTCTAGATATGGTTTGCCCAAGTTAAATCAAAATGAAATAAATATTTTAAATAGACACATGACATTCAGTCAGATAGAAACAGTAATTAAAACTCTATCAACTGAGGGAGAATTAGCATTTCCCAGGCATGAGCCCCCTTATTGGTTATCCAATACAAAGTGATTAACCCCCAAACAAAATGCACATAAACAACAAAACAAATTCAGCAGATTGCATTTATATATTTGTGCATCTCTTATCTATTTCTCTCTCTCTAACAAAAATAATCATATAATGAAAGGAAAAAGAGATTATCAGTTTGAAAGTGAAGTTGTATGGGAGAGGTTGGAGGGGGAGTGCTTGGGAGAAGTTAGAGGGAAGAAAGGGAGGGGGCCAAGTGATGTAATTCTATTTTAACTAAAATGCATTACAAAATAAAACTCTACCAACTAAAAAATGCCCAGGGCTAGAGGGGTTCAGTGCAGAATTCTACAAAACCCTCAAAGAATTAACAACAATACTCTCCAAATTATTCCACAAAACAGAAAATTAAGTAACATTTTCAAATTATTTTACAAAGCCAGCATTATCCAGTTACTGAAGTCAAACAAAGATCCAACAGAAAAATACATGGCTGGAGAGATGGTTCAATGGTTAAAAGTACTTGTTTCTCTTTCAGAAGACCCGGATTTGATTCCAGCATTCACATGGTGGCTCACAACCACATGTAACTCCAGTTTCAGGGAAATCTGAAGCCTTCTTTTGACTTCCTCAGGTACCAGGTATGTACAGCATGTGCAAGCAAAACATTCATACATGTAAACAAATAAAATACATATAAAATTTTGAAAAGAAAATTATAGGTCATTACCTGTAATGAACATGTGTGCAAAAATACTCAATAAAATACTTCCAAACTAAATTCAAGAACACATCCAAAAGATTACCCACCATGAACAAGTCAGTTTCATCCCAGAGATACACAGATGATTCAACATACATAAATCAATAAGCATAATCTCAACATAAACAGACTCAAGGACAGAAACTGTATGATCTTATTAGATGCAAGTTGGGGTTTTCAGTTGGGTGGGATACAGAGCCCAGCATCTAAAATAATACATCCTCTCCCTGTGATAAAGATTTTATTCCATATTATTACAGAAAGACAAAGGGGAGAGAATAGGATAAATAAATAGTGAGGGCTTGGGAGAGAAGGGTAAAGGACAGAATATGGGGAGGAACAACTAACACTAAAGGCCATTTGAAAAACTATGGAAAGCTACTACTGTATTTTCCACCTCTACTGATCATCATTCATGGTACTAGAAGGTACCTGCACTATAAAAGGAAAGAGATCATCATCAATATCTCTGAGCTACAAAGTCTGTAACTCACAATAGTAACCTGCCTACAGACATACTGGTACCATAGTGGCACAAACATTATGGGAGTAACCAACCACTTTCTGATTGGGTTTATGGCTCACTGTATGAAATGGGATTCATGCTTGACACTGCTGAAGTGGCCAAGGACCTGAGTCTAGACAGGTCATGGGCATAGGTGGAATACTATTATTCTGCTAAAGGAACACAGCAATGAACTGACTGCTAAAGACATCCTGCTATATCCATAATCAGTTGCTCACCCAGCCATCCCCAGAGAAGCTTCTTCTTGCAGGAGATGTGAACAAATGCAGAGAGACCCACAACTGGACTGTGTGTGGAGTGAAAGCCTTCAGAGCACTTAGTCCTAAATGGGATGTCTCCATTAACCCCTCCCCTCAAGGCTCAAGGATCTGTGAGGAAGAGGACATGGAAATATTCTAAGAGCCTGAGGCCAACCTTGATTCTAAAGAAACAGTGTCTTCCAGACACAACAGGATTGTGAGCGTATGAACTCACAGAGATCGTGGCAGCATGCACAAGACCTGGGCAGGTTCAAGCCAGATAGTGCGCCAGCACTGAGTTGGGGAAGTAGACATGAACTTCAACCCCCAAGCAAGAAGCTATCTGTGATTGATACCTGCTGGCAAAGGAAAAAACAGTTTTCTCCAAGGGATATATTGACCAGTGGATTATAATACATGTATTATCCTCTGGTGTTCAGTGTGCAGAATGAACACCTTCAGAGCACTTAGACCTAAAGGGATGTCTCACTGGATACATTAACTATACTTCAGGACAGGCTTCATGACCAAAACAAGTTGGCTAACACAAAATGAACTCAATAGTATTTTTTGAAAATAATTAATTTAACTTTATTTTATGTGTATTGGTATGAAGGTATCAGATCCCCTGAAACTGAAGTTACAGATAGTTGTGAGCTGCCATGTGGGTGCTGGGAATTGAACCCAAGTTCTCTGAAAGAACTGCCAGTGCTCTTAACCACTGAGCCATCTCTCCAACCCCCATAGGACTTTTTAAAAGAAATTTTGTCTCATTTTGCTTTGTTTGGGATTTTAAAAAACAATTTTACTATTGGTCTTTTGCTTGTTTATTTATATTTTCAGTTTTGTGAGTTTTTTTTGTGTGTGTTCATGTGTTTGTTTTTAATTGTTTGTTTTTGTTTTCATTTATAAGAGAGAGGTAAAGAGAGAGAACATAGAGTTGGGAGGGTGGGGAGGTAGGGAAGATCAGGGAAGAATTGGGGAAGGGAAAATGATCAAAATATATTCTATGAAAAAATGTTTTAAATAAAAAAATCATTTTTAAAAATCACACTAGCAATGGAGGAGGATTTCCTTAGCCCAGTGTAGAGCAGAAAGATCTGTGACTAGCAGATCTAGGAGTGGATAAAGGAAGAGGGCACTATAGAGACCCAACTGAGGCAAGGCGAGACATATTACTTCTTATACACAAGAAAAAACTACAGGCAAATTTAAAAAACCTGCTTTCAGTGTTTGTCTGATTTCTAAGGCATCTATAGGCTCAGGATACTGCCCAGTGTCTCAGTCAATTTACTATTGCCTGGAAGATGTAGGACTCTCAGCTACTCCTCCAACACCATGTCTGCCAGCATGCCACCATGTTCCCCTCCATGATGAAAATCGACTGAACCGTTGAAGTTCAAAGTGAGCCACCCTAATTAAATGTTTTACTTTAAAAAGTTGCCACGGTCATGGTGTCTCTTCACAAACCCTAAGACAGCCAGCCACAATGAAACAGGCTTATATGTTCTAACCCTCCCTCAGAGGCAGCAAATCAATTTCCTCCCAGAGAAAACCAACTCTTGAATTCCTCTTTCAGAGGCAAAGAGTGAAACAGACCGGCAGCTTTTCAGCTTCCTGGTGGCTGATGGAGAGATTGCTTTCTGCCTCATCTGAGTTGGAGTGCTGAAGGAGAATAGGCATGCCTTGACTGTTTTGGGATTGTTGAGAATAATTAAGAGCCCAGAGGTTTGTTCCAGTGACAGAGAACCTCCAGTATTGAATATATGCCCAAGAAGGAGGAAGGACTCAGACTGAAAACTAAACCAGGAAAGCTCTGTCATGAGGAAATGACACAGCATCCCAGAGAAGATGCATGAGCTGAACATGCTTTCCTATGTTAAGTACATCCAAAAAGAAGGTATCTGCTTTGAGTTAAAGACACAAACAAAGCATAAAACAATGCAAAGGAGCGTGGCTCAATCAAATGAATAAGATAAATACCCAGAATTGGTCCTTAATAAAGATATCAATGAATCACCCAAAAAGTTAAAAATGATGAGTGTTCTATAAGAAAAAGTTTTAAAATGAGGAAAACAGAGAATTGGATAGAAGTGTTGGACCCAGTAAGGGCATGGAGTTAGTGTAGGGCAAGGCACTTATGCCTGGGGAGTCCTACAACATGGGGGAGAAGCTGTGGACCCAGGGATGATGCCAGAGCTGACCTAGTCTAAGGTACCAAAGGTGCCAGGAATCTCTGATACATGTGGTAGAAGCTGCCAATTCAAGGAAGAGGCTAGAGATGACCCATGGTAAAATGGCCATGTTCACAGGTCCCTTCTCATTTGGCAGAAGCTGTGGACCCAGGGAGAGAGCTGGAGATAATGAAAAGTAAGATGCCCAGGTGTATGGAGTCATGCAACAAGTGTAGGGGACTTAGGAAATGGTTATCAGACCAAAGCATATCCCGGGTAAGGTGTTCAGGTGGGAACTATCATATTAGACTGTAGCAAGGGCAAGGACCAGTCAGGAGTGTTTTGATTTTTGAATAGTGACTTGGTATTTCAGACTGCAGTAGACTCTCAGAGGAATAGCATGGTTAGATCTTGAGGCCCTAAATACCCATTCTAGAGAGGAGAACAATATTACAAACCCATGCAACGCAATTCTCTCCTGGATAGTGCAAATACCTCCACTGGAAGAAAGGTAAATTGAAAAGGAAGGAAGGAGGGAGGGAGGGATGAAGAGAAAAGAAAGACCTAATCAACAAACTAACACCAGATGGGTATCATCATAGAAACAAAAAGAACACACAAAAACCTAAGACAATATGTCCCCCAAACCGACTAATCCCATTGTACTGGCCCCCAGTGAGAACAACTTGAAAGAATGTGTAAGAAATTAGAATGAATAATTACAGCTATGTCTAAACAACTCAAAGAAGACATGAATATTCTCCAAGAGAACAAAAAGAACTAAATGAAATAAGGAAGTTGATTCAAGTTATGAAAGTATAACTCAATAAAGAGAATTTCTGAAGAAAACACAAGCTAAAATCATTCTGGAAATGAAAATTTCAATGGAAAAACCTCACCAATATGATGGAGCATGTAGAATATGGAGTATTAGGACTTGAAGAGAAAGTAGAAGAATGGTATCATTCAGTAAAGGTCAATGACCCTTATAAAAAATAGTATCAGGACAAGGGAGTTATTTTAAACCATGAAAAGATCTCGGTTTTGAATCATGGGCATAAAAAAGGAATCTCTATCCTAAATTTATATACTATCTATGCCCATGTAAAATCCACCATCTGGCCTCTCTTCCAGCAGTGTGAGTTCCTGTTCCCCATTCGTGCAGAGGGCTGGAGAGATGGAGCAGCAGTTTCAGAATATTTGCAGTTCAGTTTCCAGCCTAGGTCAGGCAGCTCACAGTCATCTGTAACTCCAGTTCTGGGGACTCTTCAGACACTTGCACCTCTCTCTGTGTGTATATCTCTGTCTGTCGGTTTCTCTCTCTCTCTCTCTCTCTCTCACACACACACACACACACATTAAATCTTTCTTTATATTTCATAGATGCAAAGTTCCCAAACCTAGAGAAAGAAGTCCATCCAGGTACAAGAAGCACACAGAATATCAGACAGACAGGACCAGAAAAGAAAACCTTCATAATATATTATAGCAAAACACTAATTACACTGAATGGGGGGGGAAGGGTATTGAAAGCTACAAAAAAGGTCTAGTCATTTATAAAGGTAGACCATCAGAACAACAGTTGATTGTTTAGTAGAAGCCATTAAAACCAGATGGGCCAGAGAAGACATTTGAGTTTTTAAAGAACACAACTCAGCAAAATTATTTATTAAAATTGGAAGAGAAATAAAAGGTTTCCATGTTAAAGACAGACTAAAGAATGTGTGGCCACTAAGCCAGTTCTACCAAGAATACTGGAAGGATACTCCAGACTGAAAAGGAGGATAAACACACTCTTACTCGGGAGAAAGATAAGCAACATTAGGACAGTTTGCCAAAAGGGTCTAAGAAAATACCGCACAGTCAAAAAAAATTACAGGAATTAACACATCTTTCAATAATAGCTCTGAACATTAAAGGCCCTAAGTTCCGAAGTGGCAGATTGAATTAGAATGCAAGATCCATCTTTTTCCTGTGGCCAAGGCATCAGACTATCAGGCATAGATGCGACTTAGAATAAAATAGGAAAAGGTGTTTCAAGAAAATGGAGCCAAACAAGCAGGCATAGCTACTTTACTATCTGACAAAACTAACTTCAGTCCAAAAGTGGAAGAGAAAAAGAAAGTCACCTTGTAGCCACCAATGGAAGAACTCACCAATAGAATATTAGTTTTAAACATATACATTGTAATGGTCTGTCCTGTCCCTTTAAGAGACAAACCCCATGCACTCCCTCCCCTCCCGTCTGCCTCTGCTAAGGCAAGTGGATTTTCCTTCTGCTTCCAGCCTGAGCTCTTTCCTTTCCATCTCTCTCCCAAAGAGGTAACTTCTCTTCCCCCTCCTCTCTCTCTCCTTCTCTCTCTCTGCTCTTCCCCCTTCTCCCCTTCCCCCCTTTCTCTTTCCCCTCTATAACCCACTAAATAAATATCCACTTTCTCTGCATGGCATACCTATGCATCTCTGTCTCTCACCTGCCATGGCTCCTTGTGGGACCTGCTGCCCCTCGTGGCCTGCTGCCCACTCCCGCCCCTCGTGGCCTGCTGCCCACTCCCACCCCTCGGGGAATGGCAGCATTTTATTTTTACCATTACATTGGTGCTCGTGACTCGGCCATACTCTCCCCATGTTCCCTCCAGTCCGCAGGTGGGCCGGCTGAGGACATGTGGAATCCTGGGCTTGGAAACCAGGTTTCTTTACAACAACCCCATGTTCTGTCTGCCTGAACACTGACCTCTATACACACCAGCAACTTCAGTGGTGAGTTTTCCCCTTCCAGTCAGCTTAACCATATTGCCCCCAACCACAGCCTTCACAGCTACAGTTGAGCCTTTCGCTGACATTCATCTATGGTTGTTTCCCATAGCTAAAAGTGTGATTGGACGACCCAGGATAGTCCACCCATGCTAGCAATGCACACACTGAGCAGTGTGATTGCTTTGGGGCCCAGGGTACCTCAGATTTCTCTTTCTCTTTCTCTCTTTTCTTTTCTTTTCCTTTGGACCACTCATAAGAGGTCCCTGCCATGAGAGACTGCTCGGAGTGGCCTCTAGCCTCTCTGGCTTCAGAGTCACCCAGTTTGGGGCCAGTCAGGCTTCATCAACACCCCACCTGAAGAGAAAAGACGTTTTCCTATAGGCTTTGAGGTGTTGCTCTTCTCTAGCCTGTGGCTTCCCAGTCACCGGGACCAGGGCCAGTCGGCTTCATTAACACTCCACCTGTAGAGAGAAGACGTTCTTCTACAGGCCTTGCGGTGTTCGTTTGCTGTTTGCACATTTTCAGCTACGGAATATAAACCCTCAAACTATCAGCCATCCGCCTGTAAACACTCTGCCAGTGTCCCGGCGGCTCTGCTTTTCTTTTCGCTGAGCAGCCCTTTCCCCATGCATCTAAAAAAATGCTCTTTTCTTCTCAATCCCATTCCTTCTATTCTATCACTGCCACCTCTACTGCTGGTCCCATGGAAACCAACAAGATTAGTCGAATCTGCAAGGCAGCTGTTTCGAATTCCAGCCTTTGTTCCCCACCGTGGCTTGTGGTATGGCCGCTCGGTGACAGGGCAAATCATGCCTCTAAGCCTCTCTCTCCCTCTCTCTCTCTCTCTCTCTCTCTCTCTCTCTCTCTCTCTC
>LOJH01011782.1:0-16974 GCA_001685095.1 Ellobius talpinus
ATTAAATTACTGCTTGGCCCATTAGCTCTAGCCTCTTATTGGCTAACTCTCACACCTTGATTTACCAATTTCTATTAATTTGTGTATCACCACGAGGTCATGGCTTACCAGAAAAGATTCAGCATGTCTGACCTGACGGCTCCATGGCATCTCTCTCACTCTGCTTTCTTCTTCCCAGCATTCAGTTCTGTCTTTTCCACCTACCTAAGTTCCACCCTATTAAATAGGCCAAGGCCGTTTCTTTATTCATTATCCAATGAAAGCAACACATGAACAGAAGAACCTCCTACACCAACCCTCCTGGGCTTTCACTCCCAAACAAAGTCAGGACTTAAATCCTTGCTTCTGTCTTCTAGTACAGAGGTTTTCAAGCTTTAATGTGAGTACATCATTTGGGGGAGTTTGGGAATGAAAATATAGATTCTATTGTGGGGCGGGCTCAGATTGGGCCCCAAAGTCTGCATTCCTTTCTTTCTTTTAAAGGAATTGGGTCAACAATTGACAACAGAGACTTCATGAGCCTCAAAAGCTTCTGCTCAGCTACAGAAACAATCAGTCTAGCAATGAGAAAATATACAGAATGGAAGAGAATCTCTCCAGCCATACATCTGACTGAAAATTATATCCAGAATATACAAAGAACTCAAAAAACAAAGAGTCAAGGGGACAAATGATTCAATTTAAAAAGTAGTCTAGAGATCTAAACAGAGTTATCAGTAGAAGAAATGAAAACGACTAAGAAATACCTCAAAAAGTGTTTGTCATTCTTAGCAATTAGGAAAATGCAAATTAAAACAACCTTGAGATTTAGTTTCTTCCCAGTCAGAATGGTTAAGATCAACAAAACAGCTGACAATAAATGGTGGAGAGGCTTTGGGAAAAGAGGAACCCTCATTCGCTGGTGGTAGGAACAGAAATTGGTGCAGCCACTCTGGAAATCAGTATGAAGAATCCTCCAAAAGCTATAAATAAACCTACCACATAACCCAGTTATACCACTCCTTGACGTGTGCTCAAAGGATTCCACATCCTACTCCGCAGATACTTGCTCAGTAGTGTTCATGGCTGCCACATTTATCATGGCCAGGAAATGGCAACAAACTGAATTTCTTTCAGCAGATAAATGAGTAATGAAAATGTGATGCATATCCAATGGAATACCATTCAGCTGTAAGGAAAAGCGAAATTTTCAGATGAATTGATAGAACTAGAAAAGATGACACTGAGTGAGTTAACCCAGACTGAGAAAGACAAATGATGTGTGTTTTCTCTCATCTGTGGTTCTTAATCCCAAATCCTAAGATGTGAATATGCAACACGGAACAGCCATAGAAACCAAGAAAGAATAAAGGGACCATAGGTGGTGGTGAGAGGGGAAGAGCAGAATACACGTTATATGAGGGGCATAATGGAATAACAGGAGGTGGCTCCCACTGGGTAGAAGGATGGGAGGCAACACAGAAGGAGAAGGGACAGAGACAAATGACAGTAAAGCTGTTTGATAAAGTCTCAATGAATTATAATTTTATTTTTCCCTAAAATTATTATATATAAAAAGATATAGATATATGTAATATATATGTATATAGGTATAGATACATATATAAAGAAGCCAATCCACTTGGGCTGACAATGGCCTCCATAAGAACCAGAAATGAACAAACAACCTACTACCATGCACATGAGCCCTCTCTTGGAATGGTCAAAGTAGTCAAAGTGACTCCCCAACCAATACAGGTTATCAATACAGCCCTTGGTTGCCTCAAGGGGTTGAGGGTGGGTCTCTATTGCTGAAGACACCCACACTTAGGATATATGACTCAGATGATTCAAGATGAATATGCTCTGAAAGTCTCTTCTCTGCTGTCTTGCTTTCCTGGGTCCAGAAAATAAAATGCTGCCAAGGGACATAACTACACAGCTGCAATACCCATGAATGATGACCATGACCAGCATGGCAAAATATTCACAAAGAAGTACTAAGAGGTACTGGATTGTCTGTGGCAGCCAACAGCTATCTAACTGGAGTTAATGCCCACTGGGTGGGAGGACCTTAGAAAAGACTCTACTGCCGCCACTTTGCTAGACCAGCGCATAATACATTACTACATTCTAAATCTTATTCTAATGCCCACAGACAAGCACAGCAGCTACTGACCTTCTTCAAAGAAGCCTCTTCGAACAGTAAATAGAGACAACACAGAAAACCACAACACAACACAATGCAGAGATCCACACATCTTGGGGTGCCCAGCCCCAATGGATACATCTCTATCACAGCTCCTACATCTCAGGCTTAGACAGCACTGTGGAAGAGGGGCTGAAGAGATTGCAAGAGCCAGGACACCAGGAGTCTCCTATGAAAAACGTCTCTCCTAGAAATGACAGCACAAGCTAGATCAGAACAATGGCAATATCAATGGGCATGTTAGCATGGCATGGGGAAATTTCCTGGAGTCACATCTCTAGAGAAAGACCTACAGGCAAATAATGATTCATAGGAGAATAGTCTCCTAAGGGTGGAGCCCTTTATTGGTTGTCCCGTGCAGAGGGGTCAGCCCTGAAACCATACAAATACACAAAAACGAAGATGGGCTCAGCAGGTTTTATTTATATATAACTGTGCATACAATACATACATATATATGTATGCAACAAAATAATATAAAAAAGAAGTTCTCATCTTGAGAGTAAAGAAGGCATGAGGAGGACTTAAGGCAGGGTAGCTGGGAGAGGCAGGAGGGAGGAAAGAGGGAAGTGGTGTAAGTTTCAATTAAAAACATAAAAATTTGTTAGTAACTCATTGAGAATTTCACACAATGCATTTTCATCATATTCACCCTCTGCTCCTTCTCACTGCTTATCCTACATCTACCCCTACCTCCCTCACTAGACTTCCTGTCCTTTTTCTTTTGTTTCCAAGAATCCATTGAGTACAATTTGTGCTGTCAGTGTATTGGGCATGAGGGCATCCACTGGAACACACCTGACACCCCTCCTCCCAGACACCACCAATTATTCGTAGCTCCTTCCTCAGGGCAGGGGCTTAGGAGACCCATGCCCTCCATTCTAGAATGTTGACTGGCTTGGCCTCGTGCAGCACCCGCAACTGCTGCGAGCTCATGAGCGCCTCAGCTCCGTCATATCCAGAAAGCGCTACTTCGCTTTGGTTCTCCCCAGGAGATCCCTCTTCAGTGACTGTCCCTGAGCTTTGTGAATGTAGGTGGAGGAGGGGAGAGACAGATGTTCCGTGCCTAAGCACCTATCGTAGGGCTTTATTGCTGTGCAGAGACACCATGACTATGACGACTCTTATAAAGAAAACATTTAATTGGGGTGGCTCACTTACAGTTTCAGAGGTTCAGTTCAGTCCATTATCATCATGGTGGGGAGCATGGTGGCATGATGTCAGGGCAGACACGGTACTTGAGGAGTATCTGTGAACCCTAAACCTTGTAGGCAATAGAAGGCGACTGAAGGTCACATTGAGGGAAGTTTGAGCAAAAGAGACCTCAAAGACACCCCCACGGTGGCACACTTCCTCCTACAAGGTCACACCTCCTCATAGTGCCACTTTCTTTTCAACCACCAGAGCATCACACTAATACTTTATTTGCTGCAGTCTGACCAGTTGTAAGGTTTTGTGTGAACCACGGTTCACTACACAGAAAAATTTCTCTGATGGAAACTCCATTTCTAAGCATTAGTAAACCTTTACACAGCAGAGTCCTCTATGTGATCACTGTTAAAAGGTTGATAAATGATTACAGCAGGGTTTTGGAAATGTCAACATAAGGAACACTTGATCACTACTTTAAGCTCTTGAAGGGTCAAGACTGGTGTGTGTATGCATATGTGCATTTTCTATGGCTCTAATCACCCTGAGTCAGCAATAATGTTTGGAATGTGGGGGCCTCTCAATAGACCATTGAGTAATAAATTCCCCGAGAATTCTATTCCTCCTAGAGCTCCACCCATTCCTAGTCATGATGTAAACTCTTAAACTTAACACATTGTTTCCCTAGGACAAGTCACCTTGTGTACAATGGGCATGTCCAGTGAATGTAAAGTATGCTATATATTACTGCAGCATGCCGGAGATAAAACTCCAGACCACTGGAATCATAAAGCCGCACTGCAGGAAGGGGCTAGAACCTTTGACCAAGAAATGAGACTCCATTGCCTTGGAAGGCTCCTGTCTTCCGCCAGGTCTCAGAGGCCACAAAGCAGTGTGCGTCTGATCCGGTAGGTTGGTACTCACCCAGAACCTCCCTTCTTATATAATATCTTTGTTGTAAGGGTAAATGGCAGTTTTCCACTGAATTTTAAAATAGAGCATCATGTATAATTCATAAAAACTGCCAGTGGCATCAACATCCTCCTATAGAGTTTGTCCCACTTAAGAAATGTCACGCATTCATTTGACTTTGGTGATAGATGCCGTGCCATGTCTCTGACTGGATATAACTGGCGTTGTCCTGCTGTCCCTTCCATTCCTACCAGCACTCATCTGGACATTTAAGATATTCAGTGTCAACAGCTTTTCTTTTCTTTTCTTTATTTTTTGTTATACTTTAACCGTTGTCATAGAGACAAAGAGAACAGTTGAATAGAGGTTTTATATATGGGTTTCCTTACAAAGGGTGCTACTAACTATGCTACCATATGCCACTGAGTTTGGTTCTAAATAATTGCATCAAAGTCATGTTCTTGCACTTGAATTTTAAGGGATTTCCAAAAGACTAACTTTCTGCCAAGAACTTTCCTTTGAAGGACCGTTACAGTGGTCCTTAAAGTTTGGTCCATGGACTTCATGCACAAGCATTACTTGGGTACCTGTTAAACATGAAAGCTCTTGAACTCCTTCCTAGGACTGATGAATCAGAAAAATCTATGGTGTGTGCTTCACCAAGTCATCTAAAGTGACTTCATATTAACATTTGAAGAACTCTTCCTCACAGACATTAAGGGGCTCCAGAACCCAGAGATAAATGGAAGACAGGATGGTCTATGTGAGTATACTGGAAAATCAAACACACATAAACCCTGACTCTATTTAACCCTAGCAAGTCAGTATTGGGTGGGGTTTTGCATGTTATGGGGCCCTGTAGACTGATTTGAGACACCAGAAACAAGAATGAATAATAGTGTATGACATTTATTTTCTACATATTCTTTGAATATTATAAGTTGGATACAATGACCATATATTACTTTTTTGGAGCCTTTAATATGTGTCATAGAACAATACAAGGAAATTCTGGTGTAAAGTAGTTCCTAAATACATCTCACGGTGTGACTTGGGTTGGCCAAGCTGAGTTAAAGTGGGAGCATGCATGTGTTGGTTTGCATAGGTATGGCTCCATAGACTCATGGGTTTGAATGATTAGCCCAACAACAATAGTTGTTAGGAGGCGTGTACTTGTTGGGGTAGGTGTGTACTTCTTGAAGGAAATGCGTCACTGTGGAGGTGGGCTTTATAGTATCATACATGCTCGTCACACCCAGTGTGACAATTCCCTTCCTGTTGCCTGCAGATCAAGATGTAGAACTCTCTGCTCCTTTTCCAGCACCTTGTCTGTCTGCATGTTGCATGCTTCTCTCCATGACAATAATGGACTAAACCCCTGAACAGTATGCCATCCCCAATTAAATGCATTCCTTTATTAAAAGCCGCTGTGGCAATGGTGTCTCTTCACAGCAATATAATCTAGAATCCCTAATTAAGATAATGCATGATCATTCTTACTATTCCAATGCATTTGGGTATAGGTTATTTTTTCCAAACCATAACTTTAGACTAAGAACTTAGGGAGAACAGCTTGTGAATATCTATATTACTTTTGCAACAAAATAATTAAAGGTTATTAATAAAGAAGGATGCTAGTATAAAGATTAGTATAAAGTCATATCTCAAGCAATTTATGTTTTGATTTTTATAGGCAGTAGAGGAGTAAAAAGAGCCCAGAATCTGGTGTAAGAGAGCTTAGCCACTTTCTTCCTATGTATATCCATTCCCTCATTCCTTAAGCAGAGACAATAATAATAGTGTCCATTTCAGAGAGCTGTTGTGAAAACCAAATGAGAATACTTATAATAGCTCTTAGCACATGAAGAGAATTCAAGATGCTAATACAGGGCAGAGAGGACACTTGAGTCTCTAGTTAAGGGTTTATTTTTAACACATGATTTGTGGATGTGGGTATCTTGGACAGCGAGCAAAGTTAGCAGCATTGTGCCCAACACATCCAGTGTGGTACCTCTGCAGCTGCTGTTTGGGGATCCAGAGCACAATACCAGGTTTCCTCAGCTTTTTATCTTTTTCTTGTTTGCTGCTCTATCTTATCAGAGCATAAAAAGAACCGAGAAAATGAAGTTGAGGGGACAGTCAACTTTTTAGAGTATGTTACCAAAAACGAGCTCCTCCAGGCAGCATGTTCTGTTGTTTTTTGTTTTGCAGATTTTGACATGCATGTGTGTAACCAGGAGGCTCTGCTACAGTGCAGGCAGGTCCAGCTTCAGAGTTCCTAGTTCAGCAGATCAAGGATGAGGCAAGAAAATGCGACAGTACAGATATGAAGGTCTCCCAAAGGCTCATGGTCCCTAGCCCATTTACACTAGTAGGAGTTTGTGGAACCTTTGAGAGGCAAGGGCTAGAGGAAGGGAATTAGGTCCCTGGGATGTGTCCTTAGAAGGGGTTGGGACCTTGGTCCCTGCTCTTCCCAATAAACACAAAGGGAAGAGGCCTTCTTAGTCACATGGTTTCCCCAGGACATAAGGAGCCACCACAGACTCAAAGCAACAGGATCAAGTGACCACATAGCAATACTTTTGAAACTATGAGCCCAAATATACCCTCCCTTATGATTATCCAGGTATTTTGTTACAATAATACAAAACTAGTATACTCCTTAAAAGAATCTCTACGTAAGCATCCCAAGAATGTGGTCCTTCCTGACTGTGCCTGGAGTCTTTGAAAGCACATGGTCTGTTTCTGTTCTGCCATCTCCTGCACGCCTCTAACCGCTCCTCTTTTCTCCCTGCATATGGTGTCATGTTCAGACTTTCTTATTTCAGTCTGAGAAAGAGAATATAATCACACTCATTAACGGCCAGAACCCCATACAAGAGAATAAAGTTTAATCCTTACCTTAGAGAGGTGATCAATCTTGCCAGTGGTTATAATTTCAGCAGCGAACCTAGAATTTAATTACACTGGCTCTATCTCCAAATTTTGGCCTACTGATGAATATCATTATATTCCCTGTCTGTCTGTCTGTCCCTATAACTTCCTTCAAAACATAGTTTTTAAGACTGAATTCTTCCAAAACGCCTTGAAGTCCTAACTTACATGAATTCTTTTGTGTGCACGTAAAAACCACCATTGATAGTGTCTGTATTTTATTTTATTTTTTCTAGTATTACAGTTCCAAGGCTTATGCTTCATTTCCCCCCTCTCATGACTTTCCTTCCTACGGTAGAAGGTTCTGGAGGAGTCAAGCACCGGTGACAGGACCTCCCGGCAGAATCTGAGCCTCTTGGCATAGAACCCATGAGATCATCAGTGGGAGGGACCAAGGGAGGCAAGAGAGCTACAGAGCGGGATTTCTTTCTTTGCCCGGGTTAGAAAGT
Source organism: Ellobius talpinus (assembly GCA_001685095.1). Classification (NCBI taxonomy): domain Eukaryota; kingdom Metazoa; phylum Chordata; class Mammalia; order Rodentia; family Cricetidae; genus Ellobius; species Ellobius talpinus. Next base: position 7,633 of record LOJH01011782.1, read on the forward strand.
CCACAGCCCCAGCTCTAGCAGTGAAAAGATGCCCTTCAGCTTCAGTGGCCCCCAGACCAGAAACTCCTCATCCTTTTCTAATTAGAATAACGCAATCCCCATGCTTAGGAGCGGAGAGCAGCCATGAGTGCAGTAGTTTTGGTTTTGCTTCAATCTTTGCTTTTATGATCAGAGTAGAGAATGCAGCTACCATTAAAGAACACCTGCTCTGTTTACTAAAACAACATTATAAAGCATGATATATATGAACCAGATGATTGGGTCTCCAATTTTAAAAAGGTATCCGCAAGCACAAATTATCACCTCACACTCGTAATTACCACAGTAATTCAGGCATGGACTACATGCCAAATGGTTCGGGCCAGCAGGTTAGAGTCTCCCGCTGTGCTGCAAAACATTTCAGGTGCATCTCACCATCTCACTGCTGTGAGTATCCCAGGCACAGTAAGATCCCCAGGAAGCTGCAATAACCAATAAACTCAGTGACGGACAGCATTCCATGGGAAATGGCTTTTCAGCATGTATTTTCCTAAAGTAATGTAGCCTGCCAGATTGCTGGTTTATACGGTTTTACTAATTCCTTTGCTGACCGTTTCCAGTTCTTACATCTAATATGTATGTGTATATACAAGTAACATACATATACATACATAATATATACATTTAACTTTTTTAAACATTTGTGGCAGAAGCTCTTATCTAAGGGCCACTCTGCCTCTGTGCTCTCCGTGTGCCCCCCCATCCCACTCAGCCAAGGCACTATGCGAGGATCTGAAAGCTCTTCACACACATCTCCCTGAGCAGAGGAGGAGACGATAAGAGATACTTTAGATGTACTTATAGCGGTTTTTTGCAGGGTTTACCGTCACAAAATTTCACTCTAAATGCAAAGGCACAAGGATTCAGTTCTAGATTTCTCTCAAGCCATGCACACGGAGGCAGACTTATTCGTGGGGAGGACCTATACACTTACAAAGCACCTAGTGAGCACTCGAAGTTAGTTCTTTGAAAGCCATTCTTTGCAAACTAAGAAGTGCATATGTGAAAAAGATCAGTAAAATACAATTAACATGAACATTTCCTGTTAATGCATTCATTCCATGCCGGTTGGAGACTGTGGTGCGGTACAGCAAAAGCTAGACAGGGGTGGGAGTAAATCCTAGTTCTGCTGCTGGAATCTCAGGCAACCTCTTCAGCCTTGCTCACCACCCATCTCTTATTTGTAAGGAAATGCTGAAAATGATAAAATTTGAGTAACTGTGGGGTTTAAATATTAACAATCCCACAGACCTTTGCCCCGCTGTCTAAACCTTCTGACCAGACTACAAGGCTAGATGTGGATCCTTCTTCTACTCTAGTCAAGTTCATTTTTTCATCACCCTCACCCCCTAAACTGAATCCAGGGACTCATGCCCCCCAGGCTGTGCTCCACCATGGAGCTATCCCACCAGGGCTAAGCTCCTCCTTCATGTTTTATGAGTGACTAGGTAACAGTAGTACAGTTACTCCATGGAACTAGGTAGACACAGGGGTAAACATGCAAGTGATTGAAAGCTTCCTGATAGTAAAATATTAACTATAAATCCTCCCACTTACCCTTCCCGTTGTGACTTGTCAACTGCTCCTTATAAGTGTCTGAAGCAAAGGCCAGAAAGATGGTTCAGTCAGTAAATGCACTTCTTTGATGTCCTGAGTTTGACCTTCAGAACCCTCTCCCCCCAAAAAAACTTCACCTGTATGCTGTGGTATCTACACATACATACACAGTAATAGTAATAACAACAATAATAATAAGTAATAATGTTTTAAAACTTTGAGACAAAACACTTTAGCTATGACATTCTGACCTTCAGATCAATATTCTTCCTATTGCAATAACTTATATGAGCTTTTTATTGGCTTTGTCTTCAACAATATCATATAAATAAATGTTCCTGGCTTCTCAGTCACCAGCAATTGCAACTTATTATTGTGGTATTCTCATAAACACTTCTGTGAAGACAACTATAGAGGCACAAAGATAAACAAAATGTCTTTTCTTCACTAGTGTCTCTTGAGTATAATTTACATTTTTGTTGATATTCCAAAACTTAACCTTAATCACTAAGCTGTAGAAACTTCTGTCTACACATATGAATTCTATTTTCATCTTTATACAAGGTTTCATTAAATGTCTTTTAAACAGTAGCATCTAGAATCCCAGACAGTTTCTAAGGAGGCCTGGTAGGAACTGACTAGGTTATGGTAGGCACCTCTGACTTCCTACCTTCTATTCTGAAATAATGTGAGGCATGATCTTGTCTTTGGATTTCATAATGCTCACATGGTCATGGAGGGTGTGGTGGCTTGAAAGACAATTGCTACTAAAGGGAGTGGCACTATTAGGAGATATGGCTTTGTTGGAGGAAGTGTGTCACTGTAGAGGCAAGCTTTGAGGTCTCATATATGCTCAAGCTACACCCAGTGTCTCAGTTCACTTCCTGTTGCCTGCAGATGAAGACATAAGGACTCTCAGATCCTGCTCCAGCACCATGTCTGTCTACATGTCACCCTGCCACACCATGACAATAATGAACTGAACCTCTGAAAATTTAAGCCACCCCAATTAAATGTTTTCCTTATAAGAGTTGCCATGGTCATGGTGTCTCTTCACAAGAATAGAAACCCTAACTAAGACAGAGGGGCTCTCTGTCAGGCAAGTATTACCACTCAGGTCCAAGGGTATTATGCTCTTTATACTGATACCCAGTACACTTGTGTAAGGAGCACAACTCCATGATGCTATTAACAGAGTAGTGAACAGGGTCTCTAGTGCATATTATCAGGTCCATCCACAGACTTAGTAGTTTGAACTCCATGTTCATGGAGTTTTCTGGATACCATGTCCTCACAGTCCTTGGCTTGGCTCCCAGCAATAAACCATTATATTGTGGTAGGGCCCGCTCAGGAGTTTGCAATGTAGAGACTCACTTACAACATGATTTTACAGGGATATAAAATCTCCTTTGGATTACAATAGTCAATTCCCACATCTATTGACTCTTCTTATCAAGAACATTTTGTGTCCTGGTAGTGAAGACAATAATTCCTGTCCTGGTCACTGTCACTCAGAACTCAACCCCAGAGTATCCTCCCTCAGCCAGTTCATAAGTAAAGAAGTCACTCAGTTCAGCTTGAAGACACCATCAGCACAGAACTTCCTCTTTTGGGGAACTCGTGATGCCATATGGTGAATACCTTGAAAGGGAAGCCTCATCTGACTGTGTTGATAAAGCTCTGTCTCTAGGAAGCTTCTTTAATTTTTGCAGTCAGAAATAATCTCAATTCCACATGACTCTCATTGGGTGAAAAGACAACTAACTAGGGTGGAAAGACCTGCACAGTGAACAAATGCTTGCAGGTTAACTTTCAGAGTGCTTCTCACTTTAAACCTGAGTAATTTTACTGTATAAAATGAGTCAGACTGAGAGCTTATCCCCCTTTGACAAGTCAGAATCTGTTTAAAACTGATACAAAGGTTTCTTCTGGAGAGGCAGTCATCAATGGAACACCTAGAGGGGAGGGTCCTGGACTTGTAGCACAGCCAGCGACTGGAGTATAAATGTTCACACCATAGACAACGTCAAGCCATCATCAACATGACAGTGTAAAGCTGAGAGGAAGCATCTCTGTTCTCTCTCAACCCACAAGCGCTGGCAATGCCACAGCTCCCAGGTTCCCTTTCTCCTCACCATTAGTGAAGAGTATTGCTATCTTTGTCGGGAGGACCTGTTAGACAAAGACCAGGGACTCTCATGGGATTTTGTTCCCCAGTGCACCTTATGGGGTTGTGTTTTGTGGGATCCTATCACCTTCAATTCAGATCCTGGATGTCACCTTCTAGAACAGTGGTTCTCAACCTTCCTAATGCTACGACCATTTAATACGACCTCATCTTGTAGTGACCCGAACCATAAAATTATTTCATTGCTACTTCATAACTGTAATTTGGCTGCTGTCATAAATAGTAATATAAACATCTGTGTTTTCCGATGGTCGTAACCCCATGAAAGGGCTGTTCAAACCCCAAAGGGGTTCTAACTCAAGGTTGAGAACCACTGTTCTAGAACAATGTGCAGTTCCAAAATCACTTTGGAAACAGCACAAGGGACTGTTTGTTTGGGCCACTGATGGCATTGTTTGGAATGTCCACTCCATGATAAACATTGCATCGGTTTGGTGACAGGAAGTAAGCTCAATGTCCATGCATGTTATAAAAACTATACAATTACATATGCATGTTATAAAAACTATACAATTACATAGTCGTGTGACACTTGATGATGGGCCTCCTGAGAATGTGTCTGTAGACAATGCTATTGTGGGTGAACATTGTGTGTAAACAAAACCCAAGTGGCTTGTGTAAAAAACTCAACTTAGCCTTTGACTAACAAGAGCTAAGGTAAAAAGATCTATGAGATTGCTGCTGACAAAATATGAAATATTGCTTTACAGTATGAGAAGTTTGTTTCATAACTAGAACACTCTATGAATAACAAAGTTATAGTAGAGGAAATTATAATTATAAAGCATATGTCGTACTTAATTCCAGATGCTATACTCAATATAATTGGTACACAGAAGTGTTTCCTACATCAGCATCCCCACAGACAAATGAGGAATGTATTCCTGCCATGGTTATCTTCTGAGATCATTGCCATTTATACGGCTGAGGATCATAATGTTGAAATCTGGCATGCGGCTATATATGAGACAGACCAAAGCCACTGATTTCCCAGGATCCTTAGATTTTCCGTAGTATCTTAAGCAGTAACTTTCTAGTTGTAAGCAGTAGCTCATTATTCAAGCCACCATTTCTTTACCAGAAGCCTGTTTGCTTTCTTCTCTTATAATGCAAAATATGCTGAACTAAAGAAAAATCAGCCCAGTTCTGAGCATGTATGCAAATCACTAAGGACTCAAGAGCTAGGAATGAATCAGATCTCAAGACATGGAACCATTAATAAAAATGTCATGTAACATCTCAGTCCCAGAACTAGTTCAGGGTCATCTCCATCAGGGCATCATCGCCCTGGCATCTCTCAGCCTGCTTTGGGCTGCTGTGATGAACAACAAGCCCATGGAGTTATTTGGATTTATTCTTACTGGTAACACAGACAAAATTCAGCTTTGTGCAGCACATACTTGTCTGTGGCATTTAATGACACTGGAAAATCCCTCTGAAAAGCTGCCTGGAATAGCTCAGAGAGGTACCACAGTTAAAAATAAACCTTATTTTCTAAGTTTAGGCTTGGGAAGGCATCCTCTCAGGAAGGGCTTGAGAAATTATTTTGGTTCTAACTCTGTATTTTTGAAGCTAGGGAGAGTTATTTTGGTTCCCGTTCTGTACATGCAGGGCGGCGTTATTTTAAGCTGTAAGATTAAGGATTTTTAATTGCAAGTAGTTGGATAATCTCTCCTTGCCCCTGCTCGCCAGAGTGTGGTCTGGCGAGACTCCCTGTAACTGGAATTGTCAGGGAGCGAGAGACAGAGAGGACTGGCCTGCGCTCAGGAGGGGCAGCAGCTGTGGACAACACAGGAGTGGCTGGCAGAGTGCCTGGTGCAGAGAAAGACAAGCCCACCCAGCTGGTGCCTGGGAGAGCCAATCTCTCTGGCCATGGTCATGACTTTTGGGGGAGCGGTTGGAGGGCATATCATATATGTGACAAAGCCTTGAACATTTAGATGTATTTTCAATTATTCTATATAAAACAGAGCACCAGCAAAAGAATATATTTGACATCAGATCTTAAAATGCTGGTAACTCAGCACTAAGAATGATGACATTCTCATGAATTACTTGTCTTCCATCCTGGTTAGCACTGCAGTATTTTAACTGGATTAGGCAGTTAAGAAGGACTGGATTGTCTTTTCCTAAGAATTTAGCTCCAAAAAAAAATCACCCACAGATTCACAAACATAGGAAATATGAAAAGGAAATTTTAGTAGATATTTGTCTGTATATTATAGGATACCTGAAACCTAAGGAGGAAGGTCTCTGACAAATTCTGTACCTTGTAAGTCATGATGAGAGACAAAGTCCATTTCCTACTCTAAGGGACCAAATAGCTTGGCTCACCTTCTCAGCATTTCTTGAACCTAAGGCAAGACTTAGCTTAACCTATGCTACATCACCAACTTTTCTTTTCCTCCAACCCTCTCTTTCTTTTCTTCCCACTAAGACAGGGTCTCTTGCTGGGTAGTTCAGGCTGAACTTGAACCCACTCTATCTACCAGGCTAGTGCCTAACTCCCATCCTTTTTGTCTCTGATACTAAATGTGGACATTGCAGGCATGGGTGACCATACTCACCCATATCTTCAACCTTGAATGGACCAGAAGCAGGATAAGAGCTGCAGGATGAGGGGTCTGTAGTCTTGGAGAACTACACACAGGGATAACTGGGATCAACAGTCCTGCGTTTAGTAGACAGGAACGTGGTGTGACTGTATGCTGTATTTCTAGCTTCCTGGTTCCTTTTGCTTTGTCCAGTGTCTGGCCTGGATTCCACAGGCTCTCCATGATTCCGTATGCTCCCTGATCATACACACATACCTCCATATAACTACCGCAAACAGTGTCTTGGCTCATAATTAAACTCTAATTATTAGACAAATAAATTACAATCCTTTAACTTATTTCAAAAAGGGATCTTAGGCCCTACTAAAGACGCCATTAGACAAACATATTAAATTTCCTTCGAAATTGGGCTGACACCTACAACTGTACTTCAGAAATATAATGGCAGCCTAATAATTAATTGTTTCTATGCTTTCAGAAACGTTATGCCTCTGGGTGGCCAGAGCATTACCGAGGACATTTCTTCTTATTCCCTCTTTCTTACTCTCTCCATCTCTCCTGAGACGGGGGTCTTACTATGCAGGCCAGGCTGGCCTTGAACTCACCGAGACAAGTCTGCCTCCATCTCCTGCATACTAACCCTATCTCACTTTTAAAGGCTTCCTTTCCTTCAGATGAGCGAGAGGCTGAAACTGGCCTGGTCACCGCAGCACAGCTGTCTCTATTCTGTCTCTTCAGAGACCCCGTCAATCTTTGCATGGCTCAAGTCTAGGCTGAGGCCCAAACCCAAAACTTTCCTTTTCTTTGAGACAGAGTCTCACAGTGTCACTCTGCTTGGCTTGCAAATCTATGTAGATCAGACTGTCTTCCTTACTGAACTGACGGGAGAACTGCCTGCTTCAACTTCCCTGAATTAACAGTGTGTGCTTCCCTACTTGGCCAACTTCACTTATCACCAGCGTTTTATCCCTGGCTTCTCAGACCTCAGGCTGGGTCTTCCCACTGATGTTTGGAATCTCCTCTGTCACATCTACTTTGTGGTCCCTATTGGGATGTTGTCTGCTATGGAAAGGCAAGTTGGGGAAGCGATGCTGTCATCTCTGTGTACAGTAGACACTTGATGACCACCTGACCGTCCTCATTCTGTCTGCTGCTTCAGACACTAGGCTCTCTGTCTGTCCAGTTCAGTCACAAATTGCTTGTGGATTTTGGATTAAAACCAAGAGGAATTTCAGACATATGAAAATTGGAAAAACAAGAATCATGTTAGTTTTTATTTTTTTTAGATTTCCAGTATATTAGTAGAACCTGGTGACTGGCATCATTAGGAAAAGAACAAAGCAAAGCAAACATAGGTAAAAAACATTTCTCTAGGTTTGAAACTAGTCTGGAAAAGCGTTGTGTTCTATTTTAGCACAGCACTGCAGACTGGGCTGTAGCTGTGGGGAGTCAGTGGCTTCTCTGCCCTACCAGAGAAGTCTGGTCAGGGCTGGTTTCTACCAAACAGTACTGACCAGACCCCCTAATCACCCTAATCAAAACTTTCTCTAAAGCAAAAGAATTTGCTTTGAGGCACCAGCACTGAGTGCCTGTCTCCGAGGCCCCTGTATTGACTTCAGTTAAAAACTGGGTTGAGGCAGCAGGCACTTCAGGAGGATTGTTTGAGAACTTCCTTTCCAAGTTCTACCTGCTGTATTCGGAGTGGCAAAAGGTTATCTGATTGGATCGTTACTTTCTGTCTTCTGGCACACTAGTTTTGTTGCATTTTAACATAAAGGCTTCACTGTTTATGCAGACCTCACAGAACTGAAATCCTACTGACGTTTTTTTCCGAGTGGTGCTGTGTTATGTATGACCCAGCTCAGATGTTCCCGGTCTCACGTGAAGCTGCATGTGAGAAATACATTCTTGTTGTGTGTACAGGGAACACTTCATGTTTCCTGAGGCTGGCTCTTGCTATTTGATAGTGAGACTTGTGTACCTGACAATTTTCTTTTTACTTACCTACTGAAAAGTTCAGGGGCAAGAATGAGCCCCAAAGAGAGAACCACAGAAGAACTTATCCCTTAATCATTTATAGTATTCCTACCCCCTGGGCTTGCTTATTTCATGATGTAAATGTTTATGTACATATGCATCTGCAAATGTTTTTGTTCCCATATATTATGATCATTTATTTTACTTATAATTCAGCCATAGTTTTCCTACTGACTCATGATACACCATGCTGCAAAACCTTTGTGCATGGCAAAATATGGATAAATATAAGCAGATGGCTAATAACTGGTAAACAGTACGAGGGGGCAGAATTTAGCCATCATCACTAATAACAATACTTACTTAGCACAGAGTAGCTGTGTGAGGCATGTGGAAGCGGAGAAATGAGAGCCCAATGGCAAAGCCTCTGCCCTCTTCACTGCTGAAATCTAAGTTCAGATAATAGGGCCAATGACATAGCACATAATACACAGTTGCATATGTGTAAGATGTTTGCTTGGGCAGATGGACGGAACATGTAATGCTACCCTTCCTGCTTCATGAATGCATTGCCCTAACCTTGTCCCCAACAAAGACCTCTCCGGTATAAGGATCTCTCTTGTCCCACTGAGGCTTAACCAGACTCCCCACTCCACAACACTCCCAATCAGGGGTGATTTTGTTAAGAACACACACACATTCCCAGAAGCTTGACTAGTGTGAATATAGTTTTTATTATATTTACATGGATGACAGAAAGGATAGCTATTTTACTTCAATAACTTTTCTGCACATTTAAAAGCATCACCTTTCTAATGACATTTTACTGTAACTCAGAAATAAATTTTACTTTACAGCTCAGAATATATACATATCATAGATGCATGGACACATACCTGAAATTAACATTTTCCCCAACAAAAATGATTCACTCCTTCCTTGAGAGTGACACTAAAAATCTTCTATTCTATTTTGTTCCATGACATTTCTTCTTTAAGATGTGTGTGTGTGTGTGTGTGTGTGTGT
>LOJH01011783.1:5115-16621 GCA_001685095.1 Ellobius talpinus
TATGATGAGATGATGAGAAGTTGTGGCTTAGACCTCTTCCACTTGAAGTGCTCCTTGAACAGAGGAGAGTAGTCCGTTGCTCTATAGAGTTTAGAACTGATACCACAACAGAGTCTCTAACTTTGGGAATTTTGTATCAGTTGGGGAATTATGCTCCCTTTTTTGTGTAGTTGTATCTTAGGGTTTTCATTGCTGTGAAGAGAAACCATGACCATGGCAATGCTTTTAAAGCGTGGCTTGCTTACAGTTTCAGAGGTTCAGTCCATTATCATCGTGGCAGGGAGCATTGAGGCATGCAGGCAGACCTGGTGCTGGAGCTCACAGTCCTTACATCTTGACTCAGAGATGACAAGAAGTCAACTGACTGTCACACTGAGAGAAGCTTGAGCAAAAGAGACCTCAAAACCTGCCCCCACAGTGACACACTTCTTCCACAAGGCCACATTTCCTAATACCTTCCACTCCCTTTAAGGGCCATTTTCTTTCAAATCACCACACCATGTGTTTATATGGATGTGTGCAGGTACACGCATGTATATCCATGTGTTATGTTGATGCCAGAGGACAACCCTGTGTATTGTTTTTATTCAGATGTCATCCACTTTTTTTTGACAGGGATTTCTTTCATTGACTTTGGCAAGCCCCAGATATTAATTTGTCTCTGTCTCCCTAGCAGTGGGATTATAAACCCACGCCACCATGTATAGCTTTTTTATTTTTAAATCATGGATTCTGGGGGGTAAAACTCAGACTTCCAGACTGAGCCCTCTTCCCAGCCCCAGAATTATGCTTCCTTTTGTAACAATGACTCAGCAGATAACTAAATGGTTTTTGTTGCTGGTGGTCACTGCAGTTGTAAAAATGACTCATTCATGACACAGGGAGACATCTAAAGGTAAACAGAATGGAGCTGTTTGACATCTCTGCAATGTTACTCTGGTTATAGATCAGCTGGGCTGGTCTATTCTGGTCCTGGACAATAGGCAGACTTCATCCTCAGAGTTGACTTGTGGTGATAAACTGGTTATGCTGGCTCCAGTTTCTCAACTAAAAAGAGAAAGAGAAAAGAGAGAGCTGCTCTGCTCTATCTCAGGAAAGCCATACTTCCCACAGAAAGCCCTACAGACTTGTGGGTCATTGACCAAGACTGGTTATGTGGCAAGAGCCTGTCTCAAAATACAACAGACGGCCATGAAAAAGGAAGAAGGCTCAATGACAAAATCTAGACTACACAGAGAAATAAAAGCAGCCCAGAGAAAAAGGAAGAGTGGCTAATGAGGTAGGAAAGGAGCCAGGAAAATGGTCTGTATGAAAGGCAAGAGGAAATGAGGTTTGGGGGAGGTGAGATTGAGTCCAGAGGAACAAGTAAGACAGGCTGAAAAGGGCATGGTGGCTGGGGTGGATGAGAGATCTGTTTCAATGGAGTCAGTGATCCAAAGCCATTTGACAGTGGGCAATACAAGAGACATTAGCTGGTAAATGATGAAGGGAAAATATGTTTTGAAAAATAAAGGGACACTAGCCCATTTGAACATGTGGCATTGGCAGGCCCTGCCCTTTGCCCAAATCCCCTCTGCCTTGCCCCCGCAAAAAACCAAACTAACCAACCTGTTACATTCCATTCCTAAAGCTAGCCATCAAGGTCTATTCTCTTATTTGACCACTTCTTCCTCCTGAGGGTGACTACCAAGGTCCAGCAATCAGAAGCCCCCTTTGGTTCACCTAATTATCATGCCCACTTATAATCAAACACCTCATCCTATCACGGGGTTTACCCCTTTACCCTTATAAACCACCATTTGCCTATGTGCCACATCTGTCTCCTCTTAAGTCCTTTGTCTCTCCGGGACAAATATCTCTGCCCCTTTCCCTGTCCGCTATCTCCTTTACCACCGCACCCTAGCCTATTATAACACAGACCTCTGCTGTGGGACAATGGTCTGTACCCTGTCACTTATGTTTTAAATAAATGCTGATTGGCCAGTAGCCAGGCAGGAAGTATAGGCAGGGCAACCGTGCATGAAGTAGAGGAGGGGCAATGAGAACAAGAGAATTCTGGGAAGAGGATTCTGCAGTCCGCAGTTGTGACCCAGCCTCAGAGGAAGCAAGATGTGACTTCCTCGCCAAAAAAGGTACCAAGCCATGTGGCTAACATGGACAAGAATAATGGGCTAATATAANTTAAATAAATGCTGATTGGCCAGTAGCCAGGCAGGAAGTATAGGCAGGGCAACCGTGCATGAAGTAGAGGAGGGGCAATGAGAACAAGAGAATTCTGGGAAGAGGATTCTGCAGTCCGCAGTTGTGACCCAGCCTCAGAGGAAGCAAGATGTGACTTCCTCGCCAAAAAAGGTACCAAGCCATGTGGCTAACATGGACAAGAATAATGGGCTAATATAAGTTATAAAAGTTAATAAGTAGCCTGAGCTAATGGGCCAATCAGTTTATAACTAATGTAGACCTCTGTGTGATTGTTTGGGACTTAAGGGCTGCAAAACTGGCAAAACTGGGCAGGACAGAAACCTCTGTCAACAGCCCTCCCCTTTTTCTCTTCTTAAGAATGACACCTGCAGGGTCCTTTGCTGCTGTTTTTCTGCCTGAGTCAGAAAGCAGCCACTTTAACATTTCTCCCCTCCCCTTAATAAAGGCTCTCTCTGTGAAATAGGGTGTTTGGGTGATTTGTACCTAATCTTGGGTCTGGAAGGGTGCCCCTGCTGTGGGAGAATCCCCTTTGAAAGAAGGTCGTGAATATGCATAAATGATGACAGGAAGAGGCAAAAGAGGAGAGTAAAGAGTGTGGGGAAGGAAAGCCCCAGAGGATCCTTCTGGGACAGGTGGGAGGGGTTAGGTTTTAACCACAGACTGGAAGATGGCTGGACTTTCATGCCGCCTGGAAGAAGGTGAGGCAGGGTAAGGATGCAGATGTCAATGGTTAGGCTCCAGGAAGGCCTAGGAGGAAAAGTCCGCAGAAGGCAGTCGACAAAACTCCAGGCATATCAGAGAAACTGAGGCAAGAAAGAGATACACTTGTGAGAATAGGCAGGCAAAAATGTTTCCGGAGGGACTGTGAGCCTGACCGAGATGGATACTTGGACCCAGAGTGGTGTCCATCCCAGAACGTGTGGCCTGCATCCCAGAACGTGTGGCCTGCATCCCAGAACGTGTGGCCTGCATCCCAGAATGTGTGGCCTGCTCCACTGCCCTCAGCAGCTGGTGTCAGTACAACTGCAGAGAGTGTGGAGAGTAGACACTAATTAAGGTTTGGGTTTTTGCCAAAAGGGCATGATAGAAAAACCAAAAGTACAGGACTAGCAACATGCCCAGTATGGTCCTTGGGATTAAACTCAGGTGCTCACAGTTAGATTACAAGCCCTTTACTAACTTAGCTATCCTCACACTAACCAGTCTGCATAATGAGTATGGGCTAGTGGGGAGGAGGATTAGCAGTAGGGGCTGCTAGAGCAGGAGAAAAGGAGTCGGATGGGGTTGGAGGATGCAGTATGTGAAACCGTCAGAAGGGGTGACAGGAGGCCATGCGCAGGCAGAGGCTTGTATCCATGGGAGTGGGTGACCAAGAGGAGAGGAAGGAGGAGGTCAGTGGTCAGAGAATGCAGAGAGGCCAAGAGGCCAGTTTGAGGATGAGTGAGAGTTACCTTACCAATGTGTGCAAATGGCAGTTGCCAAGGGTCAACAGCTTTGATAGATCTTTCACTCCAAGATCAGTTTTGAATTGGTGTAGCCATTCTTAAAATAAGAGTCCCAAAAGAAAGTGAGAAAAAAGAGAAATTTACTTTAACCTGTCATTCTGCCATACAGTCTCTACCCCACTTATTCTAGAATGATCCAAATAAATAAATAAATAAGTAAAAACTTCAAACATCCAAGTACCTTTTTTGTTTGTCTGTGTTTTTTGAGACAAGGTTTCTGTTTAACAGCCCTGGCTGTCCTGGAACTTGCTTTGTAAACCAGGCTGGCCTCAAACTCACACATATCCACCTGCCTCTACCTCCCTAGTGCTGAGATTAAAGGTGTGGGCCATCACCAACCACCCAGCTAATCCAAGCACCTCTTACTCTGATGGATAACTGCAAACTTAGACACGAGACTTCTGCCCTCTGAGGGTGCTCCCTACAAGACAGACAAGGTGTCTGTGATAGGAGACCATACCTGAGCATAGTGGGAATGTGATGGTTGGAAGGGAGCTAGCAGATCGCGGTAGCAAGTAGTCCATCACTTCTTATCCCATCTACAAACTATGGGCAGGGGAAGTAGAAGTTTGTTTATTAGTCGGTCTCTCAGTATCCTTCCAGCCCTCTCTTTGACCCAATCATAGCTACTTCAAATGGGAGAATATGGTTAAAAAAACAAAAAACAAAACAAACAACAATAAAATGACAGATATGATCTTATAAAACACTGTAGGGAGATAAGTCATAAAGGTTAAAAAGAAGGGCCTAGGAGTCAGACTTCCTGGCTAAGTCCCAGTTGTGATCCTAAAAGGCTGTGCTCATTCTAGCTTGAGTCAACAGAACTATGGGTTATGCTCAGATGTGAAAGCCACTGGACAGTGTAAAGTGTTATACTTAGAACAGTCTCATATGTTATGACTTTCCAAAGCTCTGTATCAGTAAGCTAAGCGTGGATAGGAGGCTCTGAGGAGTCACCCAACCCACAAGTGGTGGAACCAGGACGCCAACTTTGGGTCTGGAATGGAGTTCCTACATCTCATGCTCAGGGATTTAAAGATCTCCATGTTTAGACCCTGTCAGAAGGAGAGACCTAGGAAGCACCCCTGCTCCCACCTTAGAGGCAGAAGAGGCTCACCCTGAATCACCCAAAACAAAGAGGGGCACAAACAGATGTTCCAGGCATCTCTCCCCCTCACACAGTTAGAGGGTGGGGCATAGCTGGTCTCTTAGGTCAATCCCTTAGGGAGCAATAGATGGTAGTAGATTTCTCGAGTGCACACTGCCACCTAGGGGTCATTATCTGAATCTCTGAATTTATCAGACGGTGTGGGTGGGTGTGGGTGTGTGTGCGCGCGCACGTGTGTGTGTGCGGTGTATGTGTGCGTGTGTGTGCGGTGTATGTGTGTGTGAGTGTGTGTGTGTATATGTGTGTATGTCTGTGTGTGTATGTGTATGTGGTGTGTGTGTATGTGAGTGTGTGTATGTGTATATGTGTGTATGTGTGTGTGGTGTATGTGTGTGTGTATGTGTGTTTGTGTGTGGGGGCCTAGAGGTCAACATTCAGTGTCTTCTTCAATTTTTGTCAACTTGCTTTCTTTTGGGAGGGGGGACAAGGCCTCTGGTGCTTTGAATGAGATACACCGCACAGTCTCCAGCTTTTGAACATTTGTTCCTCAGTTGGTCCTGCTGTTTGGGTAGGTATAAGAGGTGTGGTCTTGCTGGAGGAAGTATGTCCTAGTTGATTCTCCCCTAGGACCTCTAACCAGCTAGCCACAGGCTCTTGACCCTGATACCAATATCAAATACGGGATTCCATATTGTAGATTGGTCCTTAAAACCAATCAGAAAATGTTTGAATTACTCCCATGATACCTGTGCTATTACTGCACCAGTAGGCATTATCTGGGCATGGCAGCCATCACTGTGGCTCACAGGGTCCCCTGCCCCTGATGGTTAACTTCCTCCTCTGGAAATATGCCTTGCACCTTCCAGCACTATGAAAGCTAAGCAGTAGGGACGAAGTGACCAGGTCAGCACCAGCTTGATTTCTCTACATTCTATGACTCAAGTATATGGCATCTTCAGCAACAGGGTCCTACTGTCAAGTTCCAGAGGGTAACCAAGAGCAATGGCAATAATCTACAATGTCTGGGGGTGTCTTTGGGACCCCACTGCCCACAAAGTTCAAAGGAAGTAGCCCATTCATGGCACTGGATGTTTTATTAGCTAGCTTGTAGTATATTGCAGAGGAGTAATTTATTAACTTTATAAAAAGAGAGTACAAAACTGGGGGAGGAGGGAAATGGGGAGGAATTAACAGAACAAGTTGGGGATGAATATGATCAAAATATATTGTATCAAATTCTCAAAGAATTAAAAAGTTATAAAAGAAACACGAAAGATTAAATTATGAAGTTTGGAGCTAAATGGATAGGACTGGAAAGAATCATCTGGAGTGTGGTAAGTCAGACCCAGAAAGACAAATATCACTTTTTTTTCCAATCATATGTGGATGCTGATTTGGATTTTTAGATATGCATGTTTCATTCAGAATACATAGAGATGAGGAAGCTAGTAATGGGCCATGAGGTGTCTTTTAGGGGCCGTGAGACAATGCGCAGTGATATAAGGAGGAAAATGAGAACCACGGAACAGGAAGGGTTAAATGGAGTCAGTGTGGAAGGGCGAGGTAGAGGAGGATATACAGAGAAGGCTAATTACCAGTAAAGACATTTCAATACGGAAACCTACCACTTAGAAGCATCCTAAAATATAAACATATACATAAATAAAAGGAGTTTAAATAGAGTTACCCTATGACTGGGGAATATTCACTGTTTGATTTGAAGAGTTGTTGGAGTTTAGTGACTTGAATTTCATAAAGTAAGTCACGAGATAAATTTTGGTTTGTGATTAGGACAGATTTCCAACAACTTCTGAAATGGCTCTAAATGTGCTGAATCATCCTCAGCACTGGTGACTATAAAACCACAGTGTCCATCAACTTTGAAAAGCATCAACGATGCTCTATATCCTGCAGCCAAGATTCAGTAAATTACATAAAAACAAACAGGCACACCATCCTACCAGTGCCCACCTTGCTTTTTAAAATGTAGTATTAGTGTGTATATTAGTATGCACATGCACACTTGGGTGCATGTGTGGTGGTAGAGGACACCTTTCTGGAGTCTATTTTTAACTTCCACCCTCTGGGGCAGAGTCTTCTTTGTTTTTTACCACGCTGCATACTCTAGGCTAGTTGACCCATGAGCTCTGGGAGGCTCTTCAGATGGCACCTCCCATCTTGCTACAGGAGTGCTGGGTTAAGAAGTGCATTATTGTATCCGGCTATTTATGTGGGGGTTCTGGGGAGCAAACTCAAGTTGTCAGGCTTGTAGGGTGTGGTGGTTTGAAAGAAAATGGCCCCCAAGGGGAGGGGCACAACAAGGAGGTGTGGCCTTGTTGGAGGAAGTGTGTCATTGTGGGGGTGGGCTTTGAGGTCTCTGCTGCTCAGG
Source organism: Ellobius talpinus (assembly GCA_001685095.1). Lineage (NCBI taxonomy): Eukaryota > Metazoa > Chordata > Mammalia > Rodentia > Cricetidae > Ellobius > Ellobius talpinus. Next base: position 12,320 of record LOJH01011783.1, read on the forward strand.
CTCGGTGTGAAACTCAGATTGCTTCCTGTTGCCTGCAAGATGTGGGAGTGTCAGCTCCTTCTCCAGCACCAGCTCTGCCTGCACACCACCATACTCCTCACCATGATGATAATGGACTAAACCTCTGAAATTGTATGCTAGCCCCCTCAATTAAATGTTTTTTTTCTTTATAAGAGTTCTCGTGGTCATAGTGTCTCTTCACAGCAATAGAAACCCTAAGACGTGGAAATCACTTTCGCCCATCGAACCATCTAGTCAGCTCCCAATTTGATTTTTATATAGCAATTTGCCTGAGGTCTTATAAAATATTTTCAGGTTAAAGGGGCTGCAAGTACAAAGAAAGAGCCCTGACAGAAGACCATGAACAATCTAAGTGGGTGTGGCATAGTTGTGTTGCCAGGAGAGGGCAGTGATGAGCAACATGCGAGCATATTCAGTCTGTGCCTCTTGCTTTTAAGACTGCTGACGAGGGCTGGAGAGATGGCTCAGAGGTTAAGAGCATTGCCTGCTCTTCCAAAGGTCCTGAGTTCAATTCCCAGTAACCACATGGTGGCTCATAACCATCTGTAATAGGGTCTGGCGCCCTCTTCTGGCCCGCAGGCATACAGACAGAATATTGTATGCATGATAAATATTTTAAAAATATTTCTATAAAAAAAGACTGCTGACAGTTCATAATGAAGCTGGTGTAGAAGTGCACGCTAGCTAGCATTTATAAGCATATTTAGCGTGTGCACTGATGCAATCTTGCAATGCTTATGCTGTTGTTTTCGATATTTAAAGGTGTTTAGACTTAGAATCTGGGAGATGATCACATTTAATGCTTAAGTGTTTGGGGAAATCTATTGAGTTCAAATTATAAAACCCCAATCTATCCACTGTAGTAGTATGTGGATATGGGGCGGTGGGAGGGGCTGTTTCTGTTTCCTTTCACTGAAAGTTAGGCAAAATGTGGAGGTAGCTATGTTCCTCAATGTGCACACAACCTCATGGACACCTTCAGAGGCGCTGGGAAGCAGGCCAGCAAGCAGGCCTGAACATTCTGCCTGGGGAGAGGGGAGTCGGTCCTGTGATCTCTCTGCAGCCCAGTGGTGGGGCGGGGGAGGGGAATGCCCTCCTGCACTAGGGTCTCTTAGGCCCCACCCTGTGCAGTCCAGTGGTTTGCCTCAATGTTCTCATGAGCCACAAAAGCTGTAAAGGAAACAAGAGTCAGATAAGGGGACTCTGGCCTCTGCCTGGCAGAGACTTCAAAGGCTCCGGATTCAGAGGGCAAGAGGCACCCACTGCATTAAGATCTGGCTGTGCCTCAGTTTCCAGGCCCCTCCCTCAATGTATACCTTGGTTTCCAGATCCTTCTCTCAGTGCCCCCGACCCTGCCTGAAGAACTCCAGCGTCCCCCACCTGTGTTGGGTTTGGCTTCACTGGAAGCGGGCTCCCGGCAACAGCAGGCCTCCTGTCTCTCTAACAAGCTAAAGCTAACCATGGTCTGGAAGAATGGCCCGGGCCGCCTGGGCCCACTGGCTCAGGAAGCCTGGCTCTCCCAGACCCTTATCTGGATTTGTGTTCTTTTCCAGGCCCCTGCTCATGCTGCCCACGGGGTTTTTCAGACTCTCAAACCATATGGATTTTGTACAGTTCATGTGGCCCGTGTTTCACACCACATCTGTCTATAATCCTCTCTGAGGGGGCTGAAGTGGAAAAAAAGAAAAAAGCCAACTCCTTGTCGGTGAACCAGGCAGAAGGTTTACTGAGCACAAAATTTGTTAGTATTCATTCTAGCTTTGTTTAAAATGTGTGGCTAGTTAATAGATCCACATGGGGTAAGTTATAAATGTACAAAAGAGTATCAAGTGGAATGTTCTCCTCCCACCCACGTCCCCAACTACTTACACCTTGTCTGAGAGACAAATGCTATTATTACCAGGTTTTCATGTATTTTTTTTCTGTGCATATGGGCACACACAGTTGGTTTCACCTGAAATTCATTCTTTTGGGAGGAAGTGGGGGCGAAAAGGGATAAGCGATAACCACTGATGTATACAAGGCCAAAGCCATTTATGAGAAAGACTACATTTCTGGGACTAGGGATGAAGCTTAGAGACCCTGGCTCCAGAGAGAATCACAGAGGTGGGGTAAAGGAAGGGAAGAGGGAGGAAGGAGGGAAGAAGGAAGGATGGATTTTCTTGCTATTATTGCAGTTAACTACATCCCTGAGTCTTGGCCAATAGGCTGTGAGCAAAAGTAAGGTGTGCAATTTCCAAGGCTGGCCTTAAGAGGAAAAGGTACCCCTCTATACCAGCTCCGATGAACATGGGGATCTTTCAGACAGAAGACAAGCCTAGGATGGTGTAGCGATAGAACAGAAAAAACTGGTCCCTGACCTTCTCAGCCTGGGTTGCTTATTACATCCAAGAGATATATCAGTTGTGTTTAACCTTAGCTAACAATATATAGGTGGATCTAGACAAATTACATGGAATTCAGTATACTTCAGTTTTTAATATACCAATTTGATTTGTCCACATAGTTAATATTACAAATACCTTATAGGCTAAATATGGTGGTATATGCCCATAGTCCCAGCTACTTAGGAAACTGAGGCAGGAGGATTACCTGTGCCCAAGAGTTCATGGCCAATTTGAGTAACAGTGTAAGATCCTGTATCAAAAACACACCTCAAATATATTGATATATAATATATGATATACTTACCAAACTCACAAAACATTCTTTGGTTTTTCTGAGCATGGAAGAGCAGCACTTGGGAAGCAGAGGTAGGCAGATCCCTGTGAGTTTGAGGACAGCCTACTTTACAAAGTGCGCTTCAGTGTACCCAGGGTTATATAGAGAGACCCTCTTTCTAAACAAAACAAGCAAACAAACAAAACCCCTTCACTTTAATGATGGCTACATGTTATTTGGCATCGGCTGATATTTGTGCTAATATACATACATTCATATATATAAAATGACTAATTTATTAACATGCAATAATTATGAATAAAATCAGGTAGTTTTATATATTTAAGTTTTATTTCCTATTCTCTTGAGTTCTGTTCATAACTCTGCCCAGTTGATTTGAATTGTTAGACAAAAACAAAACAAAACAAACAGCAACAGAACAAACCCCCAAATTTTTGTGTCTTAAAGCAGTCTTAGGGTCACAATAAAACAGAATGGAAGGAAAAGTCTTCTCTTTGTATCCCCCACTTCATACCTGCACAACTCTGCCGGTTGTTAATATCCTGAGCCTAGGTTTGTTAGAACTGATGACCCTCTATTGGCAGATAAAAACCACCGATGTAGTGAGCCCCAAGTCAATAGGAAACACTGCCTCAAAAGAGGTTGGTGGTATTCTTGAGGTTCATGCCTTGAGCTGTCCTCTGGCAGACACACACACACACACACACACACACACACACTCACGCACACACGTTCACACCTGCATGCACATACCCACACAAAATATCTTAAAATACATGCATATATAAATACATGCACTCATTTTGCTACGATAGGGTTTTAAGAATATTTGCATCTTTCAGACTGAAATTCTTTTTTAAACATTTTTAAATTGATAACCATGTATAGTAACAGGATGTATGGAATGCTTGAACTATTTCCCTCTTGTTGAAATAATCAACCTAATTAACATATCTATCACAATATAGGAAGTCAGAATCTTGCTTTGCTATGCTGTTGCTATTTTGAAACATATCTATGAAGCCCTTGCTGGCTGGAACTTCCTGTATACACTAGCCTTGCCTCTAAATTGTGGCCATACACCTGCCTTTGTTGCCTAATTACCGGGATTGTAAGTGGGAACCACATCCAATAGAAGCCATGGCTTTTAAAGTACAGTTTTATTTTTATAAGAATCAACTCCACAAAAGCAACTTCTACTGTCTTGACCTCTAAAACTTTTACTGAAAAAGTGAAAGACAAAGCAGCCTATAACATATTTCACACACCAACTATTACCAAATTAGCTGCATTTTAACATACTGTAAAAGTAAATTGCAATAAGTATTCACTTACTAGTAGGAACTAGTGTACCTAAAAAAAGACACAAGGACACATTTTTAAACTATACAGTCTCATATCAATATACAGTTAAATATATATCTGACATATGTATTCCCATCCATGTTAGACACAACTTTGTGAATATTTTTTTAAAATCAAACTTTATTTTTTTAAAAGATTTATTTATTTATTTATTATGTATACATCATTCTGCCTTCTTGTATTCCTGCAGGCCAGAAAAGGGCACCAGATCTCATTACAGATGGTTGTGAGCCA
>LOJH01011784.1:0-14079 GCA_001685095.1 Ellobius talpinus
TGCTCAGAGCAGCTGCAAAACAAGTTGTTTACTCTGGCAGGCAGGGGGTCACAGGAATTCAGGGCCTGGGGGTCCACAGTCCCCAACACCCCAGGCTGGAAATTAAACCTAAGGCCTCAAGCCCGGAAGGCAAATGCTCTACCACCAAGTCATATCCCTAGATTTTTGACTTTATTTTGAGACAGGGTCTCCTTGAAATTGCCCAGGCTAGATTTGAGCTCACTCTGTAGCCCAGGAAGGCTTTGAATGTATTGACCTTTGGAGTGGCCAGAATGACAGCTTTACACCAACAGGCCTAGCTACATACACTCAGTCTGTGTGTATGTGTGCCACACACATGCCTGTGGAGGTCAGAGGACAACCTCAGGTATCAGTTCTCACTTCTACCTTCTTTGAAACAGCCTCCTGTCATTTGTCACTGAGCATGGCACGATAGCTGGCCGGAGAGCTTGTGGAGATGGCCTTGTTTCGGCTTCCCATTCCACACCAGGAGCACTGGGACCACAGTTGTAAGCTCCCACACACAGCATTTTGTGGGTGCTGGGGACCCGAACTCAGGTCCTCATGCTTGTGCTGCAAGCCCTTTATCCCCAGAGCCCTCTCCCCACCCTGGCTCTCAGTTCTGAAGAGGGTTTCCAGGTCATTCCCATAGCTCTTGTTTTATGCATGCCCTGCTGCCTGTGGGTCTGTTAGAAGGGGCCTGAAGAGCCCAAGGGTGCTAGAAGCTATCTGCAGGTGGCAGGGGTATAGATCTGAAAAGAAAGGGGATAACGGTCATCACATTGTCATCACACCAGAGATCATTGTCACCTGGCTGTGCACACCAGGCTTTGCACCCTGTAGTTCCGTCAGCCACACTGTCTCCCGCTTACAGACTCATCTTGTCTTCATGGAACCCCCACCTCCCTCCCTCTTTCTGTCCTTAGATGTCCCGGTTCCACGTGGACTGTCAGGACCTGCTGACCCAGCTCAGGCTGGCCAAGACTCTGAGGGCCAGCCCTGGGGACCAGCTCCACCTCCGCCTCCACTGTTATCTGAAGCGCCTGGCATCTGAGTTCCAGACAGAAAAGCTCCTGGCCATGCAGCTCCAGGTGGCCTCGCTGAGCTGGGCAGGCCTGGGCCAGGAGTTGTGGGAAGAGGCACAGGAGCGACACCAGGAGATCCAGGGCTTGCTGAGGAAGGCACTAGCCTACTGCCCGTGCCCGGAGGTCACCACTGCCCACTCGGCGCACAGAGATCGAAGCGGGCCAGCAACCAAGGGCCAGGGTCTGCCTAGAGAAGTGGCTTCCAAATGGAACAGGTCCCTACAGGACTGTCTGGCTGTGGATGTATCAAGATCAAACTGGTCTCCCCGTGTCTTCCAAGGGGAGCAGAGCAGAAACATGTGGACAGGTCTGCCACCCCAGGAAGCCAGCCAGACTGTGGACACTGAGGAAGGCAGAGATGCCCCCAAGCTCCCTGAGCCCACGCTGGAGCGGCTCCTCGCCTCTCTCTTCTCCTGGCATCACCTTCCCAGGCAAAGCAAGGCCTCCCACCCAACTGGGGGCAGCTTTTCCTCTGAGGGGACAGACTCACAGACATCCTTGGAGGACTCGCCCCACACAAGCCCTCCTGCGTCCCTCTAATAGGATCTGAATCATCACACCCGGTCTGGGGACCGAGAAAGGACCACTAGAGGGCATCTGTTGAGCCCATGCCACCCTATCAGACGCAGCCAGGGAGCAGTATTAGCAGGACCACCTCTGGCTCCAGAAAACTCCAAGATGCCGGGTTGTTACCCACGCAGAACAGTGCCCATGGGAGTTAGAATCCAGACTCAATCAAATGACGTTGAGTTGGGAATGCAGAGTCTCAGATGGCAAGGTTGTCTGGGGCCATCTTTTAAAGTCTTACCCAAGCTGTGACTTGAGGTTCACATGGGTAACAAAGTAGTGGGAGGAGCCTCTTGTCTTGAGCCCCAGGGTAGCAGACCCTGAAACAGCGACTTTGCATTTGGCGGTGACCCCAGGAGCCACTGGGAGGGGGATGGGAAGCAGGGAGAGGAAATAAATGGTATTTGTCAAGCAAGCTCTGTCCTGCCTAGGTCTGCCTGGCAGAGGACAGCAGTAGGCCTCTGAGATGCTCATCTGAGAGGGGAGGCAGCCCTCATCTCCTGCTCCCAGGAGCAGACTCTGGAGGATAAGGGCAGGAGCATGGCAGAGGAAGAAACTGCTTGGCACAGAGTTCTTCCAGGGGACCGGGCTTCCCTGCTCAGACTCAGAGAAGCACACAGAATGCTGTCCTTGCACTCCATAGACACCCCCAGTTTCCTTGGAGTGTTAATTCATCTCCATGCCCCACATTTAGTATCAACTGCCCAGTGTCATCAGGGGCAGCAGTGGAGGGGGTGGTGTAGTCTTTGAAGGCAGGTGGGGTGGGAAGAGGACTATTAGATCTACCTGGCTTTTTACAGGGTTAGTATAGCACCCCTTAGTGTCATCTCTAAGCACTGACATGTTGCAATTATTCACACTGAATCAGTCCTCCCTACCAAGACCACCTCCTGGCAACCCTGCCCGAGTTTTTCAGGCCCTGGGAGGAAGGTGAAATACCTGCCCCACCCCCACCAATGAGGCCATGTCAGGGGAGGATGAGGTGCCACAGGACATGTCTCAGCCCCAAACAGCTTCAAGAATCTTCTCTGAGACTTGGGGTTTCTCCAAGCACAGCCTGAGGCCTGTCTGCTGCAGAGCCACCAGTGAAGGTGACTGTGAGGAAGGCTGCCCAGGGAATGACAGCCCCTCCGCATCACACACTAAAACCAGGCTCTGGGCCTGGGGGAGGCGGGAGGCTGCACTGGGGCCACCCGCTCAGGTGTTTCCCAGGCTGCTGCGGTTCATTCTGCTGCCATCACAGATTGTCACGGACTATGTGACTTACAAACAACGAGAGTTTATTGGACTTACAGTTCCAGAATCTAGGGAGTCCAAGGTCCAGGGGCTGCCTCTGGTGAGGACTTCCTTGTGTGCAAGCATCATCTATCGATGGAGCTTGTGTGGAAGAGGGGGAAGGGGTGAACACTTTCTTAAAAGAGGGCTGCTCCCACATTAATTTCACAGGAGGATGGCGAGCACCATTATGACCTTGCTACCTCCATCTCTCAAGTTTCCAACATGTGAATTTTAGGGGACACTTGAAACCTAGGGTGGTTCCCCTGGGGTGTTCTTGGGGCTCCAAGTCCCAGGCAGCTCAGACTTTGTATTCCTCTCCTAGGCTTTGCATCCAGAAGGCTGAGGATGCTTGAGGAATTTGATCAGCCATCTCCATCCAAGCCTGTCACCCCAGAGGGGGGCCTAAGGCTCTTAAGCTGTTGTTGCTATAGAAACAGCTTCCAGCCAGTGGAGACCACAGACAAGGAGCAGGAAACCTGGGGATCAAGAATGAAAGCTGACTTTAGCGAGACCCACAACCACTTCTGGGAATGAGGGGGGGAAGAAGGGATGAGTGAACCAAGGAACTTTGGGGAGGAGGGGACCGCAAGGTCTTGTACACCCTCCTGTTTCCAAAAAGAACTGTACCCCAACTACTGACCTGCTCAGGGCAGCTCCTACAGAGGAAAGATGCAGACATGGAATACTGGCGAATGACCACATTCAAAAATGAGGAGGGGCTCGGTAGATGGCTCAGAGGGTGAAGTGCTTACTGTGCCAGTGTGGGGATGTGAGCTCAGATCCCCAGCCCCCAGGTAAAAAGCTTGGTGTGGCAGCACATGCCTGTACCCCGGAGCAAGGGGGTTGAGACACGCTCACTCAGCCAGCCTAGCTGAATCGGTGAGCTCCAGGTTCAGTGAGATTCTGCATCAGAAAGCAAGGTGGAGAGGAAGACCATGGCTGTCACGTCTGGCCTCCACATGTGCAGGCAATGTCTCCCAAATGTGCATACACATTCACACAAAAACATAAATAATGAGGAGTCAGCTGGTGTTTCCCTCGCATCCAACTTTGTGCTGAGATCCTTAAAAAACGCAACAACAGCAACAACTCTGTAAGGCTTGCTGACGCCATCCCAGCAGCCCCATGGAGTTGGTATTAACTTCCCATCCTTTTCCTGAGGAGGAAGCCAAGACTTCTAGTGGCTTGGGCTGTCTTGTCCAATGCAGCAAGTGACTGAGGTGGACCTTGCATGTGACGCTGCTGCCTTGGCCACCTGTAGGTGAGTTGGGGCTAACTACTGGGTCTCAGTGATGGTGGATTTGTGACCTTCGTATTTCTGCTGTCCCTGGCCATTGGCATGTGTCTGGGGGCCATGCATGGTCTGGGCTTGGTCCTGTGGGTGACACTTACACCAGGACCTTTGGTAGAACATAAGCAAAGCTAAAGACTAGTTCATGATGAGGACCTGGAGTTGGCTGCCTAGGCAGCATCAGTCACAAGCTGTGTGTCCTTGGCCAAATGAAGTACCTCTCTGTCTCTTGGTTTCCTTACCTATATGATGAAAACCACAAGGCCTCAGAGGTTGTAAGTGTTACCTAAGTTGGCCTGTGGTAATTCCTTGGATAGGTGCTGGAACATGAACATAGTAACTGCTCACTAAATGACTGGAACATAGTAACAACTGCTCACTAAATGACTGAAGTATCAAGACTCAGACTTTGGCACCAGACTAGCCAGTGCCTGCTTTTGTTATTTAGAATATCCAGGAAGAAACCTCTCCAGAACCCCAGCAAAGTTTCCTACTGACTCCCAAACTCTGTCACTCCAAATCATACTGCTTCCCACGTTTCCTGAATCCTCAGTTGTGTCTTGAAGGCCACAGGGACCTAATTTATTGGCAAAATGAGAACAAGACAAGGAGCTGCTATGCATGGGAGATTGCCCAGTGATCATAGTTTCGAATAGCAAAGCCATGCCCCCAGAGACTGCGCTGAGAAATGGGCACTGTGGTGTGCCTCCATGGGACATAAGGCTAAAGCTTGCGACCTGCTGTGTGGGAGGGACCAATTATCCCATTATCTCAGGACCCCCCCCACCAACCTGAAGGAATGGGAGGCTGGGAACAGTTGAAGGAACTCAGCCTGAGATGTTGATGTGACGCCCCCAGCAAGTGGTTCCTGGCTCTGATGCCCAGCAGGCTTGTCAACCTATTTGATGGGTCAGGAAATTGATATCTGGATCCCCAAGCACAGCACCAGGCCTTTCCTTTCTGTGAATGTAAGTGAAGGGGCAAAGCTTTTAGAGTGAGTCAATCAGAGGCGGGGGATGGGGGGCAGAGGCAGGACTAAGGCCAAAGTCGAAGCCCTCCTTGGGGCTCTCCATCCAGCCATCTCCTGAGACAGTGCCACAGCCATCCTCTGAGACACTTCCATTCCCAACACAAGCAGACAAAGGCCTGGAGATGGGAACCTGGCCAAGGACACACAGCAAGGAAAGGGATGGAGACGGGGGAGCTCGCATCCAGACCTGTCCCATCAGCGCGGAGCTGGGACAGCACGGAGCCACTATCAGACAGCACCATTTCACTCCGAGGTAGGCAGCACACCCTCTGTGCCCACTAGCTACTCACTCCAGATGTAGACGGGACAGCTGGCCAGGGTCAAGGCACAGTCTGCCCTGAAGAAACAGGGCTGCGCTGTTCCCAGGGGCTGTAAGCTGGCTCTCTGCCTAGGACAAATTGTCCAGCCCAGAACCCCGCCCTTATCCAGCTGAAAAATAGCACAGTAGATGTGAGCCAGCAGGACCCTGAGGAAGGACTCTGAGGGCAGCAGCACCCCTGGGGTGTGGGTGGCTCTGGAGGGTGAACACTGATCTCCTCTGGCCTCCCCATCCATGAAATGGGGGTGTGGTGCTGTGATAGACCTCTGGACCACAGCTCCTGAATCCCAACAAGTCTCCAGAGGGGTGGGAGGGTCTTCGGAGTATGAATGATGGACAGGACTCATCACCAAGCTTCAACATCTCATCTATGGACCCAAGGAGGACTGACTACCAATGGCCATGACTCGCCAGTGATGGTTGCCTTATAAGATCTCTATATAAAGCCAAGGCCTGGGTCAGGGGAGCTGCCGCAGACTGGATGCTGGGAAATAGAGGAGGATAGAGAGCCCAGCCAGGGCACAAACTTTGCTCCTTCCATTTGTCTTGCTTTGCCCATAACTCCTGTCAGGACATTTCTCTTTATCTTTGCAGTGAGCCTATATGTGCAAGTGTGTTCCCGAGTTCTGTGATCTGTCTCAACAAAGTGATGGAGCCTGAGGAGGGGTGGGGGGCTCCCGACTTAGAGCTCTTTGCTCAGAAACACAGATCACAGCTCACGGAATGCGATGGGCACCCAAAGCACGGAACAATCCTGTGGGCCCAAGACAGTGACCTGTGCCATCTGGCTCTGGCTCCAGGGAGGCAGTGCCACCCTGACCTGAGTTGAAGGATGCCCACCCAAGGTCCATCAGAGAGCTGGTGATTGGTGGCAGAATCCCACGGCGTTAGTTTTTGAGAGAGATCTTATTAGTGGCCTGCGGTGAGGGACTGATCTTAGGGCATAGAGGCAGGATGTCATCTGAAGTTCCTGTCTGCCCTCCTCATCCTGCCTCTCTCTCCACACACTGATAGCCCATCCTGGCAACAAGGAGGGAAACAATATGTCTTCGAACTTCTCCAGAGCTCTAAACACATGTAAAAATAAAAGCAACTCTTACAAGGTACCTCAAAAGAGCCTTTTTTAAAAAATGGCACTGACCTGTCCAGAAGTGAGACTTGGGCACAAGCCCAGCTGCTACAGTGTGGCTCTCTGGCTGCTTCTGACTGCAGGCTGCAGGGACAGGTCATCACACCGCGCCCAGAGACTGGGGTGCGTATCAGGAGGTGCACATACTAATTATTTTGATTTTTGTTTGCTGTTGTTGTTCAGACGTGGCCTCATGTAGCCCAGCCTCTGACACTTCTGAGCCAACTGCTTCCGCATCCCCATGCCCAGTGTCATGTAGGACTGGGGATCACATCCAGGGCTTTGTACATGCTAGGCAAGCGCTCTACTGGCTGAGCCTTGTCCTCGGCCTGGCATTAGTCACTTAGGTTTGGGTGCATAAAACACCCATGGAACGAATTACAGGGGAGTTGGAGTTGTCTTACCTCAGGGTGTCTGAGGGTTCAGTCTGTCAGGGCAGGGAGGATTTGTTGGAGCAAAGCCGTTGACATCTCAGGGGCCTGGAAACAGAAGCACAAGACTGAAAGTGGCTGGGATGATAGACCCCCAAGCATACAACCCCAATGACTTTCTTCCTCCAGCTACGGCTACATCCACATTTTCCGGAACCTTCTAAAACAGTGCCACCAGCTGGGGAAGCAACCATCAAACTGCCAGCCTATGGGAACGTTTCCGCGACATGCCATGCTTCCACTGCTGTTGCCCCGCCCATACAATACCCTGAGGGAAGCCACTTGACAAAGCAGCTTGGGAAGGAGGGCATGTTTTAGTTCAGGATTTCAGGTTGCAGCCCATGTCAGGGCCGACAGCAGCTGGTCACATCAGCAGAGAGAGAATGAATATATGTACATTTTTCAGTGCTCAGCTCCCTCCCCTCTCCACTCAGTCCAAGACCCATGCCAGGATCTTGCACCTTCCACATTCTGGGTGATTCTTCCACCTCAATGAACACACTTAAGACAACCCCGCCCCCTAGACATCCCCAGAGCCAATGGCACAGTCCTCGTTGAGAGAGGCCCTACTGGGGGGGGACGAGAGAGAGAGAGAGAGAGAGAGAGAGAGAGAGAGAGAGAGAGGCAATTAAAACTGACAGTCCTCTGCTGCCACAGGAAGTTACCAGCCCTGTGCTAGATGTCACGGTGCCCTACACATTTAGTCTGCTGCCAATCACAAGACCCTGAACCTATTCTCAGCACCAACAGAAGCTTTCCCACAGCTTTGTAATAAGTCACACAAGCGCTTCTCTGAAACCCCGACTCAGAGCGGTCCAGACACACAGCTCCCAAATAACTAAAACACATGCATTCATCAGCTCACTGGATAGTTAGAGACTGAAGTAAATCCGGTTACATAAGACTTGATCTCAGGCCTAACCACAATGTTATTAAATGAAAAGCTAATTTTGAGTTTACCCGTAAAATAGTATGTCTGACACCTTAAGGCGGGGGTTCTCAACCTGTGGGTCACAACCCTCTCAGGTTTGCGCGTCAGGTATCCCCCATATCAGATATCTACATTATGATTCATAACAGTAGCAAAATTACAGTTATAAAGTAGCAACGAAAATAATTTTGTGGTCGGGAGTCACCACAACATGAGGAATTGTATTAAAGGGTCACAGCATTAGGAAGGCTGAGAACCACTGCCCTAGTTAACCTGTAGAATGGTTTAGATCTACATACTTTTCAAATGTTAATTCCAAATTAATTAATTGAAACTGAAGCTGGAAAAACCCTCCTTTTCTTTCATTATTGTATGGGTTTCCAGGAATATTCTTTTTTAAATTAATTTAATTTACTATTGTTGTATATGTGTGCATATGATGTGAGTTGCAGGGTGCACACATGCCCAGGTGGTGGTCAGAGGACAACTTTTGGGAGCTGGTCGTCTCCTTCCGCTGCGGGTTCCCGGGATCAAACTCAGCTGTCAGACTTGTGGGGCAAGCGCTTTTACCCACTTAGTCATCTTGCTGGTCAGATACTTTTTTAACTTTCTTTTTATTTATTCTTTGTGTCTTTCACATCACGTAGCTCAATCCCATTCATCTCTGTCCCTTCACATCCGCCCTCTGTCCTTGCACCCTCCCCTTCCAAATAAAATAAAATTTAAGAGAAAAGAAAAAAGAAAAGAAAAATCTCATCATGGAGACTGCAGTGTTGCAGTGTAACACAGAGAGTCACACAGTATATCCTTTTGTCCACACAACTTTACTTGGAAGTGTTCATTGCAAAGAGTCAATGGTCTTGTTTGAGGTCTCTGGTTTCTGCTACACCGTTGGTCCTGGGCCCTCACTGGGTCTCCTCTTGGACATCCTGTTGTTGCCCTGTGTCGTGGAGATCCTGAAGCTTTGGACCTGCATGCTCAGCAGATGATAGACGGGGTGGATGTTGAGGTGGGTCAACTCATAACCCTGGTTCTGGGCGGGGTAGTCACAGGGTTGGTCAGCCCGCCAGCTCTTCCCCATCCTACCACCAGGGTGAGCTCTCCAACACTGCCCCAGCCAGTTCACCCTATGTAGCAAGGAGCAAGGGGTGGGGCCAGTTCTCCTGCTTTCACACCTCATCAGGGCCAGCTGGACTGTGTTACCCAGGCAAGATGCAAGGGCCACTCTCCCAAGTGCTGCAGTTGGTGAGGGGCAGGGACAGCTCTCCCGATCTTATGACCTCAGGGCCAGCTCTCCCAAGTTCCACAGGCTTTAAGTTGGTGAGGGGCAGGGACAGCTCTCCCGATCTTATGACCTCAGGGCCAACTCTCCCAAGTTCCACAGGCTTGGGATTGGGCGGGGAGAGGTATTTCTCCCTCACCCATACCATCATACGGCAGATGGAGGCGGGGCCAGATCTCCCAAGCTCACATTCCCGGCCAGTGGTTCACCACCGCCCCTGTCAACCGGGTCAGCTCTCCTCTGCTGCCCAGGTGAAGTGAGGGGCCCACTTTCCTGAGTGCTGCAGCCAGTAAGGGGAAGGGCCAGCTCCCTCCCATGCCACAGATGGCAGGGATGAGGGGTAGAGGGCATCTTTCCCTCACCCTCACCACCACATGGCAGACAAGGGGGGCATTGGCCAGATATTCTTAATATGTGATTGATATGTAAATTCTCCAGAAATCCAATGTAAGTTCTTATTAAGACTATTACATATATGGAAATATATATGTATATTTTTATATTAAATCTTTTCATAATGGAATTTCTAGGAGAATTCAGTCCCTACAAACAGTAGCTTTCAAGACTCAGTACGCTTACCCGGAAGGTAATGGGAAAGGGGCTTATTATTAAGTCCTACCAATGGGAGAGCTAAAGTCTTGTATTTGAGGGTGATTCAAGTGTTAAAGTGTGCTTCGGCTAAGTGCTCGAAGTTTGCTAAGCCGGTTTTTGCCAGGCAAAGTTAAAACTGTAAATTTAAAAGACAAATTTTTATATTGACACATATTTAGAGACAACTTCTGCAAGGTTTCTGGGTTTTGTTCCATGTGGAACGGGCATATATTTTGTTAGTATTGAAATATGGGCTAATTTTGCAGTTGGAATAATAAGGCTGCTGTTCAGCATTAATTGGTTGTGAGTAGATAATATATTTTGTTATAAATAACGTTATGAAACTGGATATTTTAATATCTAACCCACTGTGTGTATACACTATAAAACCATCAAGATCTTACATTTTGTTAGGGTTGCTCATGTTTTCTGCTGATTTTGCCAGGTTTTTCATCACTTGGGAAACAGAATCCCAACAAAGTCAAGGTTCATTTTAGTATCTATTTGTGTTAAAAAAAATCTTTTGAATTACTGCTTTTGAATAACACACAAAATAAAATAGTTGATACACAACTATTTCAAAGTGATTTTAGTGCATTTATTCCTGTATAACTTGTGATTATAAATGCATTTGGAATGCTGTGTCTAAACTTTATGACATTGGTTTATTACGTGTGCTTGTGCACGCATGTGGTCTTGTGCCTGTGACATGCCACAGCCCATGTATGGATGTCAGATGACAACTTACAGGGGTAACTTCTCTCCTTTTGCCATGTGGGCTCCAGGAATCATAGTCCAGTCATCAGGTTTGGTGGCAAGTACCTTATTTCTGAGGCATGTTGGCAGCCCTTTTTCTATATATTACACAAAACTTCCAGAGCTAAAAGCATGTAAATCTGATGTGCACAAAATGACCAGTAAGTGCTCTCTTTTATACGATGTTTTATATCTGCATTTTTAAAACACAAAATGGCCAAGAAAATTCTCCTGGTGTCTCTGCCATTATTAAATCAGTGCTGTTCAGATGACAAGCTGACCACGTGGGCAGGCCTGCTGTTTAAACCCTTGTCTCGAACCAGCAGCAAACAGAAACCACCTGGGCCTGCCCTCCCTAGTTACAGAGCAGAGAGTAAGAGAACCGTTTTCACCCACGGTGAGCTGACTCTAACTGACATCTTCTAGCCTGGATGGCTACTCATAGTCTGTTTATGATGTTTGATCCTGACACAGGCATATTTCAGAAATGTTCATATCAACTACAGCATATCACACCAAGTCCCTCAAGGTTGAAATCTACAAACAAAGAGAAAGGCGTTATATTGGTCCTGGCAGGAGAGACAATATCCTAAAGGGGCACTTGCACATGTGCTAGATATTGAAGTCATGGGCCCCAAAGAATTAAAGTTCCCCTGTAGCCCTATGCTGTGGGGAGGGAAGGGCTGAGGCCCAGTGCAGTCAGAGATGAGGAGCTTGTCTCCCAGGAAGAGATTCCACACAGTTCAGATAATTTCCCCAGGCCACCTTGTGGGACAGACTGGGACAGAGACAATGAATGGTCACTGACAGGCAGAGCCACACCTGGACCAGGACTACTTAGTTATGCATGGCCCTCACCCTCCACTTAAACCCAAACACCTTACATCAGAACCCCCCAAATAGACTTGGGTGGCACTGGTCTTTTGTTTGCTCTTCTCTCCAGTGTGGCCACATTGAAAAAATCTCCCTTCTCAGCTTTTCAGTTGTCTCCTCAATTGGCCCCTTGAGGATGGGTGGCTGAGTCTAGCTTGGTAGAGCTGCCAGGGCCCAAGTTTGAGCCTGAAATCTCTGGTAGCAAGAACACTCTACACTGCTAAGAGCATAGGCCTTGAAGAAGGAATCTGCAGGTGCAGTGTAAGCCTCGCACAATTCCTGCAGGCTCTACTGCACAAATAATAAAGCCAATCTTCAAATTTACATCAAACTTCAAAAAGTCCCAGACAGGCAAACAACCTAGGGGAAAAAAAGCTGAGAACTCCAAGTTACCAGTTTAAAGGCTTACTATAAATCTTACTATAAATTTAAAGGCTTACTATAAATACCAAAACAGTGCCGTATTTCCAGACGGATAGACATGTGGAACAGAGTGGAGAGGCAGAAGAGAAATCACGTGTCTATGACCTGATTTGACCAAGATGCCAAGTCTATCAATGGAAAAAGAGTTGTCTCTTCAGGGCCAGCAAGATGGCTCAGAGGGTAAAGGGGCTTGCTGCTCAAGCTTAATGACCTGAGTTCTATTCCAGGAGAGAATTGACTCTGTGAAGTTGTCCTCTGACCTCCACGAGTTTGTTATGACACACGTGTGTCCAAGCACATATATAATATACACATAACAATACTAAATAATACAAAAGTTTAAAAATAGAATTGTCTCTCAATAAATGGCTCTGATACTACCTGGTTTCCACACATAAAGAATGAAGTTGGACCCCTTCATTCCATGTTCTGGAGAGTATGGATCACAGACCTAAAGGAAAGAAATAAACCTCAGAAACCCTTAGAAGAAAGCCTGAGCTTGGATTTGACAGTGGATTCTCAGACTTAAATCACAAGTAAAAAAATGCAAAGATACATAAATGAGACTTCACCAAAATTAAAAATTGGTAGGCTGGTGTGGTGACACACACCTCTATCCTAGTTGTCAGAAAGTGAAGGCAGGAAGCATGGACGTTCAAGGTCAGCCTAGGCTGTGAAATGAGACACTTTCCCCCAATTTAAAATTTGTGTGCTTCAAAGGACTACTAAGAAAGTGAAAAGGGGGATTGAAGAGATGGCTGGGAGGTTAAGAGCTCCTGCACCCATTGCTCTCGCAGAGGACCCAGGTTCGATTCCCAGCACCCACATGGTGGTTCACTACTATCAATAACTCCATTTGATGTCCACTTCTGCTCTCCATGGGCACCAGATGCGCGCGCACACACACACATGCCCACAAAACACATACACGTTAAAAAAATCTAAAAAATAAAGGAGAGTGAAAAGACAGCCTGTAGAATAGGAAACAATATTTGATCACATATGTGATACGTCGTTTAGCTGGGGCCTACTGCACAAGTCTGACAGCCTAGGCTCAATTCCTGGAATTCATGTAAAGGTAAAAGGAGAGAACCAACGCTATGAAGCTATATTCTGACTTCTACTCGTGTGTCACAACACATCACACACAACACACACACACACACATACACACACACAGAACTCGAACAGGCATCTTTAGAGAGGACACATAAATAGCCGAGAAGCACATGGAAAGATGCATCCTTTGCCATGGGGGAATCCAGGTGAAAAACACCACGAGCTGCCTCTCACTCCAACAGTAATAGTACAGAAGACTCCTGGTGTGGGAGGTCTCAACGCGACAGTAACAGTGCAGAAGACTCCTGGTGTGGGAGGTCTCACCCTGACAGCAACAGTGCAGAAGACACCTGGTGTGGTAGGTCTCACCCTGACAGCAACAGTGCAGAAGACTCCTGGTGTGGGAGGTCTCGCCCTGACAGTAACGGTGCAGAAGACTCCTGGTGTGGGAGGTCACGAAGCAGACCCCTCACACACATGATGGAGCAGCAGCTGTGCCTTGCATTAGCCCAAGGGATACATTCCCGGATATAAACCCCAGGAACTGAAAACAAATGGGAACAAAAGAAACATTGTATACAAACTCAGCATCATTATTCACAATAGCTAAAGGCAAAAACAACACAAATGTCCAAAAAATTATGAATGGATAAATCTCACACACACACACACACATCCAAATATAGTGAAAGAAATTATGTCCTTGTTTGTTTTGAAACTGGATCTCAAGAATCCCAGGCTAGCCTTGAACTTACTGTGTAGCCGAGGATGACTTTGCATTTCTGATCTCCTTGCCTCCCCGGAATTACAGGCATGCGTCACCACACCCAGAACTTCCTAAGTGCGGGCTAGACCAGCATTCTACCTACCGAGCTGCACTCCACTCAAAGAGGAGCGAAGTTCTGGTGCAGGCTGCACCTCGGGGCAAACCTTACGCTAGGTGAAATGGGGTGGACACAGCAGACACTGTTTGCAGTTCCATCAGGGGAAATGGCCAAAGGTCCACAGAGACAAGTGGGTGAAGAGTCGGGGGG
>LOJH01011785.1:12603-32895 GCA_001685095.1 Ellobius talpinus
CTTTGGAAGAGCAGGCAGTGCTCTTAACCTCTGAGCCATCTCTCCAGCCCAACCTCAGAAAAATTTAAATATCCTAATTCTCAGACCCCATTCCAATGTCTGCAACATATAGTCAAGATGCATTAAATTTAATCTGCTTGAATAACTTCCCCGGGTTTTTAACATAAAAAAACAAAAAAACAAAAAACAAAACTAAATCCCCAATCTTGACTTCTATACAGAAATCAGACTTCCCAGAATGGATTTGCTTTAAAATTGTAGAATTTCTTCTCTTGTAAAAGAAGAGTACTGTATTTCATTGGCTAAGGGAAGAGAACAGAAGTCCTCCAATTACTGGGGGATGGGGCACTTTGCTCTTTCTACAGAATGTAAAACCACAAAGAAGGGTTTGGGTGTTCTCAGTAATTATGGCTGATACGATAGGGACATCAGATTCCTATCCAAATTAAATGTCAAGGACGCCTAGGTCCCCAAGATTCCTTCTCCTACCTCCAGCAGGTCTATCATCCTGGTCATCTGAGAGTAGATAAGGACTCTATGTCCTTGAGACTTGAGTCGAGTCAACAGGATATCAAGGGCATACAGCTTTCCACTGTCTGTGATGAGGCTCTCCTTGCCTGGGAAGAAAAAAGGGGTGGGGGAGGAAAATATTTAATTGAAGCAACAAATCACCCACTGCAAAGCTGTATGCGGTCAAGGTTTCTGCAATCAGGATGCTTGTCTTCATGAGAACAGAAAAGTGCTCGAGAGGTAGAATGGAAAACCCTGCTAAATCCTGACCAGGAAAGAGCTGAAGATAGCCTCTCAGGTGACAGTGCCGATTAGGTGTTTAGTCCACATTCCAAGGGGACACCAAGCACACAAGGCCATCTACCAGTGACAAGTATGTTGTGTGCTGTAAGTAACCTCAAAACCCTACTCCTTTGTTTACTCTAGAAATCTGTTGCTTCTAATTCGGTGCTTATGCTGGTTTGAATGAAACTTAGATGAATGCTTGGTTCTGTGTTAGTAGAACTGTTTGGGAGATTAGCAGGTGTGGCCTTGTTGGAGGAGGTGTCACTGGGGGTGGGGTCTGAGGTTTCCAAAGGCCACATCAAGCTGTCCCTTCTCTCTCAGATTCCAACTTGCAGGTAAGATGTAAACTCTCAAGTACTGCTCCAGCAGTATGTTTGTCTTCCTGTTGCCATGTTCCCTCTCAGGCGGATCATGGACTCACCATCTAAAACTGTAAGCCCCCACTTAAATGCTTTCTTTTATAAGTTGCATTTATCACAAAATAGTAGCTAAGACAGAGATTATGTCCTAAAAGCATGAGAACAGACAGAGACAAGGGCAGACGTCTGGTGATAATGTAAACACCAAGAAATGCAAATAAATGTGTCCACCCTTGACACTCTCCAATAGCTGGCTATCAATTCCAGGGTCATATGTTCTTTCAATGAGCCCTACTCCCAGGTTTCCAGAGATAACAGACTTTAGGCTCCTGTGAAATGCTTTCACTTACTAACTTGGGTTTCTCTTTCCTCTTCCCATACTAAGCACACTTAACTCACAGGTTTTCATGGCATCCATTGAGTACCATCCACTCACATCATATTCCAGGAAGGAGCGTTTCCTGTTTGCAGACCATTCATAAACATACCCTGAACAATTGTTGATTAAGAGGGGAATAAAGGAGGCTTGAGGGGTTGCATAAGAATGTATATGGAAGTGGCTGGGGAAACACACATCAAAAAGAAGAGAAACAATATAGAGAATTTTACACTGGCAACTACCCCCCAAAGGTAAAAGAAAAAAACTATTAAGTCAAACTGTCTATCCTTTGTTTCCAGGGTTGAACCATGCTCTTTCTTCAGAACTGCAAAGACCAAGTACTGACAGTAGTCCAAGAATTCTCAACTGTCATTCTTGCCACTATTTGCCAAGTACACAATTATTGTCTACACTGAACAAGAACGGATGTGCTGACAGCACCATAACAAATCACCAGCTGCTCTGTTTTTGCTACAAAGCTATGGGTCCTGGATGTTTACTCCTCTGCACTGCACCCTTTTCCCACCTTCGGAATGCTGCCAGGACACAATGCCCTCCCTCCCCTCCCCTCCCCACGGCTGCGCTCCACACCTTTGTTCAGCCTCTTTGTTTGCTCCTGTTTAGATTACTGAAATGCTCTTCTCTTTGCTGTCTCCTTTCCAGCACAATCAAATGACTGCAGCAGGACAGGAACGAGTGTTGAGCTTTCTCCCTGGCACCAGACTAGGAGGCCAGTGGGAATTCCAAGTCTGATCAGACAGCAATATTTTCTGAACAATCCAAGAAGTTCGCGTCTCCTCATAATCCCTTCTTTACTGGATTGTCAGGAGTCTCCTTATTTTGATAGCTTTTTTTTAAAGCCATACAATTTTCAGTAACTGAATGGGAATGGGCTAGCTAAGCTTTCTTATTTTCACAGCCTGCTATGTCCTCTCTCCCTTCAGAACACATTACCAGCAGAGCACACACAAATCTGTATGGTGTCTAGACTCTGAGAAGCACCAACTGACTCTGTAATAAAATATTTGTTTACTTCTATGTATATGTGCTGGTTGGTTTTATGCCAACTTAACACAAGCAAGAGTTATAGGAAAGCAGAGAACTTCAGTTGAGAAAATGAGATCTGGCTGTAAGGCATTTTCATAATTAGTGGTGGCCAGCCTATTGTGGATGGTGAAATCCCTGGGCTGGTGGTACTGGGTTCTATAAAAAAGTAGGCTGAACAAGCCAGTAAGCAGCACCCTTCCATGGCTTCTGCATTAACTCCAGTCTCTAGATTCCTTACCTGCTTAAGTTCCTATTCTGACTTCTTCAAATGATGAACAGTGTTGTGGAAGCATAAGCCAATAAACCCTGTCCTCCCAAGTTACTTTCGTCATGGTGTTTCATCGCAACAATAGTAAGCCTAAGACAGTAAGAACATTTGCCTGCATGTATATATGTATACCATGTATGTGCCCTGGTACCCACCAAAGGTCAGAAGAGAGCATCAGAAATAAAAAAAACTGGTGATTTGGACTTTGTAAGCCACCATGTGGGTGCTGGGAACTAAACCTGGGTCCTCTGTAGGAGCAGTGAATTCTCTTAAGCTGGGAGCTATCTCTAGTCCCTTATTAATTGATTTCAAAACCACGATTAAGTAGTCTTCACACTTTCCCACTTTCCAGAGTTTCTTTAGTTTGCTAACTAGAATGAACTGACGTTAGGATTAGAAAAGTGCAGAGGTAAAGACACACACACACAAAGATGAACTCAAACACACAGAAGCATCAAGTGTTGCCAGTTTGCCACTGTGTAGTTGAGGGAGGTGGAGGAAGGTATACTAGAACTGGGTTGTCTTTGTTTTTGTGGTGTTGGGGGTCAAACATAGGGCTCATACATGCAATGTAAGAGGTTTATTGGTGAGCTACATCCTTAGACCAATGGACCTGTTCAAACTATTTTGAAAGCAAAGTCCCCAAAGAAACGGACTTAAACCAAGAGGATAAAACACTTAAGCAAACAAAAATATTTCTGAGTTCTCAAGTGAGTGTGCTAGACAGATCAAATCAATGTCTAGCATTTGTCCTTAGTGCACTGGTATCTTTCTTTTTGAGACAGGGTTACTCTGTAGCTTTGGAGCCTGCCCTGGAACTAGTGCTTGTAGACCAGGTTGGCCTCGAACTCAGAGATCCACCTGCCTCTGCATCCTGAATGCTGGGATTAAAGTCGTGCGCCACCACTGCCCGGAATGCACTAGTATCTTTTGGGGACTGGCATACATCACTCAATTTTTAAGAGCAACTAAGGTATGCTGTACAAAAACACCATCTGTGGCTAAGTAGGGAACAGAGCCAGAAGACTAATTCACAAGGAATCAAGCAGATTCTGTCTAGTCAAACCCAGCCCCAACCCATTCTTAAAAATAGGACCTCAAATAATACTGGAACAACCAGACCTATCTATCCTCTCTCATAATCTTTACAGCAATCCTATGGTATTTACATTTAAATACAAGTTCTACTCTCCACAGCTTAGGACAAGGACAGGACAGAAAGACTATAAATATCTCTCTTCTCCAAGGAAAGAAGACCTCTGAAAGGCTGAAGCCTGCAGAAGCAATCAAGGTATGAAACTCAGGAAATTTTGGTCAGTCTTTCAAAGAACGCAAAAGACTCCACCTTTCCCAGGGAAACGAAAAAATGTAAAAGAATAGAAGAAAGAGATAAAACACAGAGAGGTTCAAATGATACCCTCCCCAGCCCTACCCCGCCCCAGCTACTCCACAGAGCACAATGGGGTCAGTGAGGAGCTTGTCGGTTCTCACAGTAAACAGCCAGTGAGGCTAGTGCTTTTTATCGATGCAAAAAGAACTCAGACACTTCCTGCTATTTAAACAAGGTCCATTTTTCTTTCAAAGAACAGGAAAAGCCACAAGAGATTCCCACAGCGCCAGCAATAAGCCTTCTACTCCTATACTGGGAACTAAAGCGCCAGAATGAAGGAAAAAGAAATACGGTATCTTGCTTCTTCCCTCCCTGTATGTCTGTGGTGTCCATTCTGTCCTGCTTTACTCCTGGATTTCCCCCTTAACTTTCCATATGCAATATGCAATGCAGATTTCACACAGTCAAAGCACTCTAAAGGGCTATCAATAGGATGACACAAAGCTGTCAGACAAGAAACAAAAAAGCACATCTCTACATAGGAATCCAGCTGTCGCTTACAGACCTTGAGAGCAGTCCTAGTATGCTTCCGTTAAATTTCAACAAGAATACAATCAAGATGTCAAAGAATCTGTACAATCAAGCTAACATGGTAGCTCTGAGCTACACTCTGCAGAAGGTGGAAAGTGCATCAGTCTGTGGACCCTCTGTGTGCAACTTCCTCAAGTGCAGCCTCACTAAAGCAAAGATGAAAACCTAGTTTCCTTTCAACCCTGGACCTTGACACCAGGGGGTCTGGGAATCTGCTAGTGTTTTGGCACAAAACATACTGTTTTTCCTCTTGTTATCATTTAGATCTCTAGGCCTGTGCAGGACACTGTTTGTGCTACTTAAACTAGGCTCTCTGGGAGTGACGACATTCTCATTCATTCCACTGGCAATGGCACAAGACAACTGCACTCATTTGATCTGAGGCCTTCCCTAAACTCTGTGTGTGTGTGTGTGTGTGTGTGTGTGTGTGTGTGTACATGCACCACTGAGGAGGGGGGCTCTGAGGTGGGTGGAGCCCAGGCCTTGGTGCTAGATAAGCACTCTACCCATGAGCACCCTAACCTCCACCCCTTAAAAAAAGTGGTATTACTTCATTATCAAAGGAGAGAGCTCAAGAACAAATCTAGAAACATTTCTCTTCCCAGCTTTCCACCCAAGACACAAGTTACTTGTATTTTTACCTATAAATAACAGGTGGAAGGAGAGAGAGAGAGAGAGAGAGAGAGAGACCTCACGTACTCTGAATACCAAACATTGGAAATTATCACATGGGCCTTTTCCTCCATTCTTCTCTTGCCATAGCTCGGAACATGCCCCAAGGGAGCAAAAAACTTACCTGGAATTCTAATGAAAGACCAGCCGTTCTGGGGCCTGATGCTCCACAGCCCTCCAGCTGGCTCTGGGAAGAACTGCGACCTGCGATTTAGCCAATCTGTAGCAAGCTCAGGAGCCCCATTCAACAAACACTGCTTGGCAGCAAGACTCCCTCCTTCCTTCAGAACTCGTCTCTCATACTCTGCACTTCTGTCATTACAGTAAGAATCCAACGGCACTGCGGTGACCTGCAGGGCAAAATCCACAGATGATCAAATACTTCTGCATTTTTTCATACACATCAAGTCTTGAGGGAACTTCAACCTTCCTTCCTTCCTTTCCTTTTCTTTGCTTCTGAGACAGGACCTCATGTAGCCCAGGACAGCCTCCAAAGTGTCAAGAAGTCAAGGATGACCTTGAACAACTGATCGTATTACCTTCAATACCTAGTGTGGGATAGGCAAATTTCAGGCTTGTGAATACTAAGCAAGCACTCTACCAATACTGAGCTCTACTGAGCTTCATCCCTAGGCCCAGAACTCTGAAATCAGAGCAATGAGGATAATCTCAGGCTGCTAGCTTTAAATTTCCTCAACTAATAAAATAAGATGATGCCAAGGATTGACTCAGAGCATTTCTCTGGATAAAACGGTAATCTCTAATAACACAAGCCTATAATCACAAGATACAAAAAAGAAACTGGAGCATGCAGATAGACTAGGATGCTAATGTGACAGCATTCTAGTCTCAATATACATTTACTGTTCACACTCACTACTAGATGTTGTCCTTGACAAAGAACTATGAGCCACATCACAATGGTGATGCCAGAAAGGAAGTCGGAGATGGACAGACATCATCAAAGAACTACAGTATTGGTCTGACATACCTGATGCTATCTTTGTTTTTTGAGACAGGGTCTCACTATGTAGCCCTGGCTGTCCTGAAACTCCCTCTGTAGACTAGGCTGGCCTCAAACTCACAGAGATCTACCTGCCTCTGCCTCCTGAGTGCTGAGATTAAAGGCATGCACCACCACTACCTGGCTATCCCTGAAGCTATCTGGTAACGTTTTTGTGGCAAAACTTTATCAATACTTCTCATGGACAGCTCCCTAATGGAAAAGAAGGGAAGCCTTCTTTCATGCCACGCTGGAGAAGGACTATGGAACATTAAGGATAGAGAGAAGCAATCACCAGCAAGGAGCGGATGCATTTCCTGGCTAAGACAGAGATTGTACAAAACTCTTATGTCATCGTATAGTACAACCTAATGAAACTAAAATGAGGCCTTCCCAATGGAGAAAGGGCACTGTGCCAACTTAGAAACACAGGTTCAACCTTTTTTCACAGAAAGACTGCTGAACACAGCCTCTTGTTAAAAAGGAAAGGCTGAGGTGACCACCAAGTCCAAGATGATGAAAATGGTAAAAGCCCATTCACTATAAGCAGTAAATTACTTATTTTACTTAAAGTAGACAGAGATGGGGAGAAAGTTGGTATAAAGAGTAAAGAGTGTCTAAAGAGCCAAGCTGTGGGAGAGATCAGAACACAGAGCATTTACTGTACCTAGTTAGGCAGTTCTATTATTTCCTAGAAAACAAGTACTTAGGAAATCTGTTTTGCTACTGACTGCTTATTTTCATCCTTTGGAGCTGCGATCCTCAAGTCTGGATATGTTGGAGAACCTTGACAGGAGCAGATGACAGACGCATATCTAGCGGAGGGGGAACCTATTTTGATCTTGGTTAAACAAACACCCCAGCCTATGAAGCCAAGCCTAGACAATGCTGCTAGCTAAACATGGGGTTGCAGGTGCTCCTGCTAAGAGCCACTGAGTAACCAGGTCAGTCTCATTTATCAACAGCCAGGAAATAAATAGCACTAGCTGAAAATGGAGAGGAACTGAATTTGTTAGGGAGCAGTGCCATCTACAGTTCAGTTGCAAAACTATCTAAGGCCACAGCAAAGGACTCAGAGCTCTCAAACTTGCTCATGGTTAAACCAGTTTATGCAGACAAGTACTAGAAAGTCTTACTACTTTTGCTTCCTCCAGAATACTTTCTGTTGTTATTTTCCTTCTCGTTCACTTTATTTTTCCATGAATACTTATAAAGATGGAAATACAAAGCAGGTTTACAAAAACTGTATCTCTCTCTAAAATGGCTTATCTACTCGGCAATCCAGCAGATTTTTGGCCAGAGCAGGCATCTCCCATGTACGATGTGAGTCACATTACCTCAAAATTTCTAACAGCTGGTACTTCTATAAAAATGATTAAAGCAGCTGGGTGGTGGCGCACGCCTTTAATCCCAGCACTTGGGAGGCAGAGGCAGGCAGATTTCAGTGAGTTCAAGGCCAGTCTGGTCTATAGAGTGAGTTATAGGACAGTGGGGACTGTTACACACTGAGAAACCCTGTCTCGAAACAACACCCCCCCCAAAAAAAAGTGATTAAAGCAGTGGCTTCGACCTTAAGGGAAGATTCTACATATGCTCAAATAGCATGCAGTCTTAAACGTGTAAAATACTAAACACTCAATTTTCCCTCCAGATCACATCATCATCCTTGAATGGGGACTGAGCCTATAGAATTGCTCATGTAAGGGCTCTTTCACTGAGTTACATCCTGAGACTTTTTTTTTTCTGGTGAGGTGGGTCTCTCATGTAGTCTAGCTATCCTGGAACTCATAATCCTCCTGCCTTAGCTTCCTGAGTTCTGGAATTACAGGCTTGAGCCACCATACCAGATAGAGGAGACTAATTTTGAATATTCTACACTTAAGAGACAAATCCTCTAATTTCCCCTTATTTTCTAGTACAAAACAGAACTCAGACTGGAGTCATAATCTCAAGACAGAAAGTCAGAAACTAGATGCTTAGAATGAAGGACAATGAAAGATCAGTGACACAGGCAGAATGTTCTCCTGCTAAGGACTTGTACCTAGGCATTCCTTTAAAAACCAAAATGTTTTCAGTTATAAACTTTCAATGTTGTCAACATCGTTCCACGTCCAGTGCTGAATATAAGGCACAATTCTTTCTTAAATACTTTTCCCCCAACATGTATGCATATGCACAATGTGTGTGCCTAATATCCACGGAGGTCTAGAGGGTGTCAGAGTCCTTGGAACTACAGTGATCAGTTATGAGTCACCATGTGGTGCAGGGAATTGAACCCAAGACACGATTTTTTTTTAGTTTTTCAAGATATACATGGAATTAGAGAATACCACAGTCTGTGAGTAGTATACTTCTGAGGTCCAAAAGAGTTCACTTCTACTTAAAATAAATCCTGTTTATAAATTAGCTCCATTCTAGACAGCTTGTATTCATTCTACAAAACCTGATGGTGTAGAAATAGCAGCAATGAGGCATGACATACCATTCTTCCCTCCCCACAATGGAAATGCATCCTGCGTCTAGTCCAAGCATATTCAACCTGTGCTTGCAGGCCAGGAGCATTCACGGATAGCTACAAATAAAACCCAACTCTTTTGTACATGACAGCATCATATCACAATGTCAAAAGGCTGTATCCCTTGCAAGTCCCACATGCTAATCCCATGCTTTGCTTCATTAACACCCTAAATTACTGTAGTTTGATATGCTTTGTCAAGCACTTAGGGCGTCCTTCCTGACATGTGTGTTCCTGCTCTGGCTATGGGAGCGTGACTGCTCCAAACATTTCTGGGTTTTGGTATAATGAATGCCCAGGATCTTCTTTACTCTACTAACCTTGTAGAACTATTTCTCAGCTACTGACAAACAGCTCCTTCCTTAATGGCAGTTACCCCAGCACAGCAGGGAAATGACTTCTAGAAGCGGTAGGCCAGTCAAGGCTCCAAGGAAATCAATTTCTCTTTCCTCATCAAATGTTTAAGATCAGTAGAATGGAAGGCATCTTATGAAATATCACTTTATCAGTCCCAAGACTGATAGGAAAGGCGAAGCTAATTATATGTGTATAAATTATTCAGATACGGCTAGAAGCCTCATGTCCTCAAAATCATGGTGTAATTACTATTTTCAGGTTCAGTACATGCTATATGAGAAAGCTCTGCAAATATGAGGAAAGAGACTACGTAGCAAAAGAGGGTGGTCAGTTTTCTACTATTCCCTGAAAACTACCACAGATTTATAGCT
The DNA here is from genome assembly GCA_001685095.1 of Ellobius talpinus. Taxonomy (NCBI): domain Eukaryota; kingdom Metazoa; phylum Chordata; class Mammalia; order Rodentia; family Cricetidae; genus Ellobius; species Ellobius talpinus. Next base: position 22,291 of record LOJH01011785.1, read on the forward strand.
ATTACAATTTCCTTCAAGCAACATTAATTATTCTTTAGAGGAAGAGCGCCATTAGATAGACATGGCAGTTCAGACTTTGGCTAGCCCAGTAAAAACACTATTTTCTTTGCTTTTCTCTCCTTTCCTTGTGAGACAAGGCTTGACTTGAACTCACAACTCTCTTGCCTTAACCAACCAAACGTTAGAATGATAGGGATAGAAGCCACTAAGCTTCGGGCCAGGGTTTTTTTTTATATTTTTGTGGGTTTAAATTTCTAATTTTGGGAAGACCTTTTAAGTAAAGTTGGTCATAAAGATTTAGGGAGTCTTGAGAGCTAACAAATATTTCTTAAGTGCATAAAGACAATTTTACATACGTAATGATTTAGTGGCTTCTATTGGCTCTGACACACTATAAATAGTTTTGGCATTCCTCTCCCAGAAACCTAAGCTTCCTCTCTTAGGATCTTGGTACAGAGATCAGGTTAAAAGAGAATGAAACCAACCATGCAACAGTGAAGCCTGCAGGCTGTTTCCACAGTACCCAGCTTTAGATACTTTTATACAAAATACATTTCCCTCAACAACTTAGGTTCTAAGAATGCTCTGGAGTAACAGGATACATACAGATTCCAAATACTTCTTCCATAAAAATACAGCAAACAGGGTTGAGAATGGCATGGGAATTAAGGTCACACAGCACAGGACCAGACAGAAATCTAAGTGGGCAGCAGCCCACGGGACTCAGGACTTCATCTTTCTTTAGACCTTTGTCAGATTCTCTTTTGGTACATTTAATAAAGTATGCAAACTGATAAAAATAATGGTAGACAAATGCTTCCAGCAAAGACATAAAAGTTTCTTTTTTTGAAGAACTGTGAAAATAGAACATTTGGGATGAGTGGAGGAACAAGATAAAAGGGAATAAGCTCCTTAGCTAACCCAGTTATCCCAGGAGCAAAAGAAAACAGCATGCTGGGCAAACAGAAAGGTGTTCTCTTCTCTAAATACTTAAATCTGGTCACATCGCTATTCTGCCTTACTTCTTCACGGAATAGGGAGAAATATTGTCCAGCCACGATCAATGAATGGGGAAAAGAAAGGAACTGGAAGAGGGAGGCGGAGTACCCAATCTAGAGAACCAAAGGAAGCCTCTCAGAGCTGTTGGTCAGCAATCCTGAGAGTCTGAATAAACAGGGCATGGGAAGATAAAGAGAGATGCTCAAAACTGAAACAACAACAGAAATACCACACCCCTACCTTGGCCCCTGGGAAAGAAAAGCTTAACTCCTGAATGGTGAGTGACACACAGCAGCCATTGTGCAGATGGAGCACACCTGGGAGCCATAGTCCCAGCAAGGCCGCTAAGGAAGTGAGAAAACACCGGACTGGGAGACCGAGATAAGGTCAGCTGAATTCTTCTACTGAGTCACCATCCTATGACAACCTTAAAACAAACTCAAAGCAGGTGACAAACGGATTCCTTTTCTCCTGGCCCTGCTGTTGGATGCTGATCTTTCTGATAGATGGTTTGTTCTATTACAGTTTATAGCCTCTGACTTAATCAAAAGTAGCAACCACCACCCACCACATCGTAACTCTAAATTCTATACATTTTAAGGATAGAATTATGGATGCTCTCCTGTTTTTAAATTTTCTCTTGAAATAGGTCTACTATGTAATTCAGTTTTGCCTTGAACCCATAAGTGTGTCCCATGTCCCCGTGGCTTCCCCCCCACCAAACAATGTCCTGGGATTACAAGTAGATAGCCATGACAGCCAGCTCCTTTCTTTTAACAAACCAGAACTGGTAAGTTTTTCAAGAACCGAACAACTACCCCAAGTACTAGTTCTGTTTTTTAAACAGCATTATCTATTTTATTTTTTCCCTCCTGTGGGACTTACTCGTGGACTGGCCACACATAAAAAAGATGGCAGCTCAGTGAGCAGGCAGCAACGAAGTGAGGAGGTAGCTGATCTCCGTTGATGGACGACCTGATCAGAGTAGCCACTCACTGCTTTACAGTGGCTGCTGAAAACAAGAGACTTAAAACAAAACAAAACAAAAAAAGTGTTAATGAAGCAAAGCAGAAAACATGTCACATGTTGAATATTCAAATTAATAAACTTTTTTTCCGGGCCAATACTATTAATTCTAAATAAACATTAATCAGTTTATTATATTATATATATATTAATAAATATGTAATGTATGGTTGAGGCCCACGTTAATTTCAAACTGTGGTTTTCTTAGCATACCAAACCAAGTGACATTTCTAATTCCACTTCCACAAGAGACATTTGTGCTAGGTGGATAATTGTTTTTTATGACTATGGATGCAAACTCAAACCACAATGATTAAGGCTAGTTTCTTCTAAATTTCCCCTTAAGACACTGTAGAAACAGGTGCTAACGGTGTTGCGTAGTTCAAGCAAAGCTGGTTCTTTTTGAGGCAGTGTCATACTATTCTTGGCTATATAATTCTAGGCTAACCTGAACTACATTTCAAAATAATGTAAATTCTTCACTTACAGCATCAGGGACTAAAGTGCAAAGTTTGAGTGCTTGCCTACCACAAATAAGGTCCTGAGTTCCATTCCAAAGAAAAATTATTATATTTCTTTATTATATCAAAAAACTGGCCGGGCAGTGGTGGTGCATGCCTTTAATTCTAGAACTTGGGAGGCAGAGGCAGGCAGATCTCTGTGTCTGCTGTGTGAGGACAGCCTGGTACACAAAGTGAATTGTAGGACAGCCAGAGCTGTAACACAGAGAAACTTTGTCTTGAAAAACCAAATAAGAAAAAGAAAGAAAGAAAAAAGTATTTTATGAGGTTGTCTTCATTCCTTGGCTTGTGGACTTTCCCTGCCTAATTGTCAAAGGTCTCTTTCACACGAACCTTTCTGCCATATATTCTTCCAGTTAAGGACTTTGGTTAAGATAAAACCTATTCAGGTTTTCCCTTGGATTAAGGGGAAAAAGTATTTTAAATTCAGGTGTGAAAGTACATACAAAAATTAGAAGCAACAGTCATCAACTATTCTCAAACCTATACATTATTAAGGTAAGGAAGGAAGTGAAGGCATTTGGAAGGTGATATTAAAAAACATATCCTAAAAAAAACCATATCCTAACAAGCTTTCCAGTCTAGCTAAGCCTTTAGTTCCCAGTCCTCCAATGGATATTCTGAAATAGCAGGCCTCAGTGACACTATAGCCTCCACATCAGAACATGGTTCATTCAGGAGTATGACAGCATACAAGTCAGTCATTTTATCACTGGCTGTTCATTCTTGACCATGTCATTTACTTGTTTTACTACATTTTTTGTAGATAGGCTGGTTATCTTAAATGATTTGGATGAAGATAATACACAAGACAATTTATACCCTGATTTAAGGTCACAAAAACAAAACCCAAGAATACAACAGTAATAACACTTCAGGACTTCTTTGCTCAGTAACATATGCAATCAGTCTCATTCACCCATGTGGGACTATTTACTACAGAACAAGTTCCAGGACAGCCAGGGCTACACAGAGGAATCCTGAAAGGAAAAACAAACAACACCCCCCCCAAAACAAAAATAAATAAAGACGCTATCAGAGCCTTTCTGGAAAGTCTAGCTAGTAGTAATTCTATTCCTGGATACAAATTCCCAAATGAGAACATATTGCTACATATATATTTTATTGGAAGTTCTTAAGTCAAAATAATTTATATCTATTTTTAAAAACTCATTAGTTTTTTACATACTCAGTGCGTAACTTTGCTTTACAGAAACCCTGACACCCCTCAAATACTTTACTCATTACTTACGCTATAATTAATGCAGGGGATGCAGAGAAGGAGGGTAGAATCAACGTAGGAATGAACAACTGTAGTGATATTTCATTTGTATTTTAAAATAAAGCTTGCCTGAAGTTCAGAGAGCAAAACAGCTGCACTGATCAGCCTCACAGACAGGCAGTGGTGACACACACCTTTAATCCCAGTAGCCACACTAGTTTGCCATAGAAACTGGGCAGTAGTGGTGCACGCCAGCACTAGAGAATATAAAACGGGAGGAGACAGGACTCAGCTCAGTCTCATTCTGAGATTCCTGGAGGCAGGATCACCATCTCAGACTGAGGTAGAGATAAGAACCAGTGGCTGGCTGTTTTGCTTTTTTGACCTTCAAGTTGAACTCTAATTTCTGTCTCTGGGCTTTTATTAATCATGCCACAAACAACTAGCAACATCACTTCTTCAGTCTATTTGGCCATAATTTTATTTAAAGAAAAAAGTAGTATTACCAATGGGACAGTGTTACTTGTTTTTAACAGGTTCCAGTTTTTGCTATTCTGTTGTTCCGTGTTCATGCTCTTGAATGCCTCATCACCCTGCAGCATGAGCAGATCTTGCTCCCGGAACCACAGCATGTACACAGTAATAAAGCAAAGCTTTTCTATATATTCTCTTGGCATCATGCAAGCCTCAAGTGAAGATAGGTAGACCATCAAGAGTCAAGCTGCACACTCTCTCCACAGCACAGAAACCACACCTTCTTCTCACAGACGCACAAGTGTCCAGTTAACAAAGGCCACGGCCTTGTTCTCCATGGTTTGCTTAAAAGGGTGTACTATTTGTAAATCACCTGCTGGAATAATGAATTCTATTTTCACAAATGTCTTTAGTGAGTAAAACGATCATAGCTTTCTTCAAGGAATACTGACAGCTGCCATGATCTCAGGAAGTGACAGAGACACAAATACCATAGCTGAAAAAAGTGACATTCAGAAGACTTTTTGAAAACCTGCTTGAAGAATTCTTCAACAGCAGTCAGTTAAAGTTCCTTACGCATTTAAAAGTCAAGTGACAACACAGTTCATTCTTTTCCAAACTTTTTTTTGGTAGAGGGTGGTTGAGTAACCCTAGCTGTCCTGGAACTCCATCTTTGGACCAGGCAGGACTGAAACTCAGATCCGCCTGCCTCTGCCTCCTGAGTACTGGGATTAAAAAGGAGTGTGGCCACCATTACATGGCTCAAAATAGTCATTTTTATGCTAAGATAATTTTACATATTTTCTTATTACCTATTCTTTTCTTTTTTGAAGATAGGGTCTCATAATGTAGTCCTGGCTGTCTGGAACTCAATTCTGTAGGGGAGGCTAGCCTCAAACTCACAGAGATCTTCTTGCCTCTGTCTCCAAAGTACTGGGATTAAAGGAGTGAACCACCATGCCCAGCTCCATTCTGTGAATTTTAAATTGAAAAATCTGAAACTGCCCCAACTTCTATGAGTCACTCATCTTACAAGAATTGAGTATATAAAGCTCTTAAAAGGGCTAGAGAGGGTGGCTGGAGAGATGGCTCAGGTTAAGAGCACTGGCTGCTCTTCCTGAGGTACTGAGTTCAGTTCCCAGCAACTACATGGTGGCATACAACTATCCACAATGAAATTTGGTGGTCTCTTCTGGCACGCAGGCAGAACAGTGTATATGTAATAAATAAATAGATAAACATTTAAAAATTGCTTAAATTAGGACTAGAAAGACCACTCAGCAGGTAAAGGCACTTGCTGGGAAAGCTGATGATCTGAGTTAGATCCCCAAAACAAACATGTTGGAAAAACAGAAATGATACTTTGACATCCACATGTGTAACATGGCATATCCTGTCTGCCTACACACACACACACACACACACACACACTGCAAAAGACAACACATTAAAAAAAATATAATTTTTCCTGGGCGTGGAGGCACATGGCTTTAGATACAGCACTTTGGAGGCGGAGGAAGGCAGATCCTTGAGTTCCAGGCCAGCCTGGTCTACAGAGGAAGTTCCAGTACAGTCAAGGCTATACAGAGAAACCCAGTTTCAAACAAAAACAAAAAACAAACTTTGAACATATAGTATGGCTAAGTAGATTACTATGATATCTGTTCACAAGGACAATATTAACAAAAATTAATAATGACTCTTGCTTTCTGAAAGTCATCATTTCTGACAAGGTCTTCAACTGGATATAGCTTTAAAAAGGTTTTACCTCAAAACAATATTTCCTATAGCTCTAAGTTTAATCTTTAAGCAAATGATTTTTTTTAAGACCCCGATGTACAAGATTTATACTCTCCAGTACACATCACTACCTAATAAACAGATTTTGGGAAGTACTCTCAGAATGCACAGTTGATAATTGAAGCCAACCTTTTTGTTTTTCCATTTTTCCAATAGGTATGACTAAATATGGGCAGTGGGAAGTTTCTTCCTCTGCTTCTCCCCATCAAGTCTAATAGGAAAACTCGTTTTTACCTACATTGAATATGTATCTGAATTCTGACTTACAGAGGCCAAGAAAGTACTATTCTATTATTTTTTTATCTACCTACCTACCTATCTGCATGTTTGGTGTATATGTGTGTGTGTCTGTCTACTTACCTATCTATCTATTGGTATATATGTGTGTGTATATGCCAGAGCCTGACACGCCACAACTGGTCCTCCATCTTGTTTTTTGCAATTAAATGTTATTTTTCTGTGTGAGTATTGGGCAACTAGCTGGATTTAGTTCTTCCCTTCCATCATGTGTATCCTGTGGATTATACTCAGGTTCTTTGGATTAAACTCAGGTTCCCAGTGGTTGGTGGAAAGTACCTTTTCTACTGAGCCAACAGCTGGCCCTGTATTACAACATCTCCACTGAATCTGGATCTGCCTCACAAATATATCTGAAGAAAACGGGGAAAAAAAGGGAACAAGTGGAGTGGGAGAAGACAACAAAAAGGAAATAAAGGCAAACTATATATAAAGGTATAATGAGTTTGTACATGAAAATTTTGCTATATACGTATATATTTATCAGACACTTTTATAACTTTTTTTCTTTGTCAAGAAAGGGTCTTAAGTTGCACAGGCTGGCCTCATTTACTATGTAGCAAAGGACAAACTTAAACTCCAGTCTCCATTTGCATGCAAAGTATTGGGATTATTGACATGTGCCATCATGAACAGCTAGCACATTCTTGCCAGTCATGACCAAATTTTAAAATCCTCAGATAGAATGTGCTTCATACATTTTTTTTGTGTGTGGCTGGAGAGACAGCCGTGGGTGCTGGGAACCGAACTCTTTATTTTTATTGGTTGTGAGCCTAGCCTTTAACGGCTGAGCCATCTCTCCAGCCCTCATACATTTTTATTAACCATTCATTATACCTGGAACACCAACAAGTAATTCCTACGCAAAAACAAAACTGGGCAAATGATATGCTCTCAGGAGCGTTTATAACAAGCTATTGTGGGCCATGATGCGATTACAGCTTATTGCAATTGATAATTCAGATGTCAACCCACCAGAGAATTCTCAGATGGAGGAAACCTGATGGGCAGGGTCTGTGGGTCATTGACTATGCAAACTTTTTCTTTCATCTGTAATTTCACTTGAGCAATAACAGCTATGATATCTCATCATTACCATGCCATTTCCATGTGATGTGTATATGTAATCTAATGATTTCACCTCAATCTTATGGGCATATATCTGTGGAATGTCAGGAAGATGACTTTCATCTGATACATAGAAAATATACTAGGACATATTTCATACTAGATGTATCTGTCCCACAATGACTGTAGACACTTAAAGACCTGATTTGCTCCTTTTGGCTCAGACTAACTACACACAATTAGCTCACTTCCACCTCAGAGCAAGTCTCACGCTACACTAAAGGCTTTTTGTAAATAGACCATAAGTTTAAAACTATAGCTATACACAGTCACAGATGCCCAGTTGCAATACAAAGCACCCAAAAAAGAAGGCATGCCAATTCTTCTTTCTTGTCAGTCTGCCAACAGACCTATGTCTCAAAGTCTGTCACTGGGCAGTATGCGCCTTGCCCCCCCATCCCCCAGTCTGGTCAGTCTTACTCCTGTAACCTTGGAACCTTGTGTTACCATGGCAATGGCTCAGCTCCCTATCGCTTACCCTAAGAATATGCTTTTGACTAATGAGAGGTAACTCTTCTAATTTTTTTTTCCTTTTATCGCTACAAGGCTCCTTTAAGAAAAAAGCTTTGAGGCTAGAAAGAAGCCAGGAGAAATTAAAAATTAGGACAGGAGAATTAGAATAAAAGCAAGACAACAGAGAGACTGATTCGAAAAAGCATGGAATGGGAGAGCTCATTCGTTCCCCTCAGATACCCTAGGGAAAAAAAAATCCCTTTCACTTGCTGTAGTATCCAATCTGAACACTGAAGAGGGTCTTGTGGCTGAACCCAAAGGTTCTCATTAGTATGCCACTAAAACAGTGACAGGCCTGTTTTTGCTTTTTATTTGGAGCCTGGGTCTCACACTAAGTTGTCCACGCTGGCTCTGAACTTATAATCCTTTTGTCTCAGCCTCCCACACTGCACAGACGTACATGTAGGCAAAATTCCCCTACACATGAAATAAAGCATAAAGGAAAAATTAAAAGAGAGCAAGCCAAGCAGCTCTTCACCACAACAAAGTTATATATGAAACATTTATACATGAAAAATAAACACACAATATAAGTGTAACTCAATACATTGTACAAACCCCTCAAAACACTGGGGTTCTTGTTTGCTTTTTGTTTTCAGAGACAAGGTTGTCCTGGAACTCCTCTTGTAGAGATCTGCCAGCCTTTGCCTCTAGAGCCACCACTGCCTGGGTAAACATTAGGATTCTTGAGGACACCATTTAACATTAATTTTACTAATGCAAAGAGAAGGAAGCTAAAGGTACTAAGTAGACAATTTATGCACAGATAACGGCTTACCTTTAACAAAGGGCAGCTGCAAAGGTTAGGGAAGGAAAGTGGAAAATCGACTCCAAGAAGAAAATCCTTATTTCTCAGATATCTCTTATGGCTCTCCCTGTCTGGATCTCCCCAAGAACGCAGCTGATGGAGCCTGTAGGAGGCTTTCAGAGACAGGAAAAGAGCTAACCACCTGAAACAAACCACAGGGATGTGCTTACTCAATGCGCCTATGAAATTTGGTAGTTCACAATGAGGAACTATCTCATTATCACACACCATTTGTAAATCTTGAGCATTTAGAAGCGATTCTTTCTTACCTTCAGATAAAGCCATTGCATACTTTTGTTCTATAGATTCCTTGACATGATTTGCTTTTTTAAAGTAAAATGCTCTATATAGCTATAGTAAAAAGCAAATAAATACGAAAAATACTCAAACATTTATCTCTACTTCAAAAACTCTTACCATAAAAAATCATCTTATCAGGAAGATAGTCATTTCTAATGAGTTATCTATTACATTAAAAACAACATAAAAGGGGCTAGAGAGATGGCTCAGCAGTTAGGAGCACTGGCTGCTGTTCCAGGACCTGAGTTAAGTTCCTAGCAACCACATGGCAGTTTACACCTGTCTGTAACTTCAGACCCACTCTCACACAGACATACATGCAGGCAAAACACCAATGAACATAAAAAAATTAAATACAATAAAAAACAACATAATATAAACCAGTAAAAGCCATTTTGCAAAGAATAAAAACACAAAGCTAAATTTCCCAGAATGCTTAAGGTAATAGTAAGCATAACTATATGAACACACACATGAAAGAAAAAGAAAACAGAAAAAATTGTAATATTTCTTTTTTGCTAGAAGATGGGACAAGGTTTCATATAGCACAGCTGCTTCCAACACCAGATACCCCTGCTTCAGCCAGCCACGTGCTGGGATTACAGGCATGTACTATCACCATTCCTAGGTCATAAAAAAATTATTGATAGGGAAAAAAATAGAGGCTCAAGGTGTAATATTAAATATTTAATGTCACAGTATTGCACTTTTGTCCCTGCCTATTCCCAGTTGCTCTTCTATCAAACAGTAAACAAACTTCTCACCTGGCCAAAAGTCCCTGAAGCATGAGGTTTGCCATTTCTGCTGGCGAGACATCAATAAATCGAAGGAAAGAAAAACAGCTTCCTTCATTAATACCTGGAAAATCAAAGAACAATGCTGAGTCCGCTAGCAAGCCAAAAGACAATATTCAACTTAGCCTGCTGACCTGTTTAATTCCTAAAACCACATTGTAAAGATTTTGATCTAGCCAGGATGTCATTATTTGTATACTACAGGCACAGACAGAAGCCGTACTTTGTGAAGTGCAGCACATACGAGACAGAGTGAAGATAGCTCATCAGCCAACTTTGGGGGTTTTGGCCTTTGGTTAATTTCTATGATTTGAACAAAAAGGAAAGGACAGAAGAGAAAGGTTCTGAACTTTCACCTTAATATTTTGGACAATGCTCAAGGTCAAGCAGCTTAGGATAAGAAGGAAGAATGGAATTCTCATTAATAAAAGCATTAATGTCAAATTTCAAGCAGAAGAAACTCTTTGTTTTAGGACAAGCTCTCATGTAGCCCAGAGTGGTTTCAAACTTGGTATATACTCAAGGATGACTTTGAACTTCTGATCTTTCTGACTCCCTCTCCTGAAAGAAGAGATTATAGGTATGTGCCACCAAACCTTGTTTATTAGGTGCTAGGAATTGAACCAAGGGCTTTGTATGTTAGGCAAGCACTCCACCATGCCCAGCCCAATTCATTCATTCTCTCTCTCTCTCTCTCTCTCTCTCTCTCTCTCTCTCTCTCTC
>LOJH01011786.1:0-26164 GCA_001685095.1 Ellobius talpinus
GGAAAATTTTTTAATAACAATAAAAAAGTGTCTGAAATAAAAAAAAACTGAAAAAAAATATTTGCCAATCATGTTTTTTATTAAAATATTTGGTGAATATGAAAATACTCTTGTACTGGCTAGAATTATGTCAACTTGATATAACCTAGAGACATCATAGAGAAGAGAGCCTCAACTGAGAAAAATGACTTGATAAGATCTGGCTTTAAGGCATTTTCTTAAATAGTGATTGATGGGAGAGGGCCCATCCGACTGTGGGTGGTACCATGCCTGGGGTGGTGGTCCTGCATCCAAAAGAAAGCAAGCTGAGGAAGCCATGGGGAGCCATCCAGTGAGCAGCATCACTTCGTGGCCTCTGCATCAGGAACTCCCTGTTCCTGCCCTGCTTTATTTCCTGTCCTGACTTCCTTCAAGGACAGACTATGATGTGGAAGTGTAAGCCAAACAAACCTTTTCCTCCCCAAGTTGTTTTTGGTCATGGTGTTTCATAACAGCAATAGAATACTAAGACAAGTTATTACCTCGATAATAGGGCCAGGTTATTGCTGTGACAAACCAGACCATGTTGCTTTGGGGAGGATTGCAGAACAAATTTGGAACTTTGTGTTGGAAAAGTCATTGATTGTTGAGAGCTCAGTGAGCTCATCAGAATGAGCTTAGAAGATAAAAATGTTGAGAATAGTGCAGACAATGTAGGCCTGCCTATGAAGTTCCAGAAGACAGTATGGACTCTACTGTGCATTTCATGTGAAGAATTTGTGGTATCTGGTTAGCTGGAGCTAAGAATCAGCTGTGATTAACAAGGTACCAGAACTACTAAGTTGAAACCTTTGCTTTTTGGGGATACTCAATGCTGATTAGCTGGACTTGAGACATTAATGGTGATTAAGAAGACATCAGCATCTTTGAGTTAAAATCTTCTGGAAAGTGTTTTCTGCAAGTCAGCACACAGAAGTTGTGTTGCAGACAAGGCCTAGGCTGTACCTTGTGCTGGCAACTGGACTTGGTGGTGTAAGATTCACCCTGGGCTGGTGGCCCTGGGTCCAAGAAGAAAGCAAGCTCATCAAGTCATATAAAACAATTCAGTAAGCAGCACCCTTCCATGTCCTCTGCATCAACTTCTGTCTCCAGGTTCTTGTCTTGTTTGAATTCCTCTCCTGACTTCCTTTGTTAATAAACAGTGATATGGTAAGTGTTAGCCAAGTAAACCCTTTCTGCCCCAAGTTGCTTTTGATCATAGTAGTTCATCACAGCAAGAGAAACCCTGACAAAGACAAATCTGTGTAGTGTACTCATGGGCTTTTTTATTAAATTTATCCTTTGAAAATTTCATACATATATTTAATACAGTACGATTAGTCTCACCTCCTTTCTCTCCCTCCCACTTTTATCCACACCCCTAACCAGAAGTTTAAAGTGGACCTACCCTCATTATATTTATTAAAATTATAAGTGAATAATCTAAAAATCATTTCTTATTATATAATTTGTTTATTATGTGTCAGGGCTGTACCCAGGGAGTTAAGAATACTAGGCAAGCACTCCAACAGTAAGCTATAACACTAGGCCTTCTTAAAATTTATTTTGAAACTGGGTCTCACTAAGTTGATCAGGCTTCTCTTCAATTCAGTCTGAATCACAGGTGTGTCTTGAAGTGTCTCAGATTTCCAAGCATCTGGGATTACTGGTGTTTGTTATCACATCTAACCATTCCCTATTTTAAAATAGCATTTGCATCTGTGTTTCTAAGTTTTGTCAGTTACTATTCTTTACCTAGTTTTTTATTGCTTTATTAGTATTATTATTCTTGTTTTCTAATAGTCTTATATTGTAATTTTATTAGAATATTTTTAACATACACATAAAAGTGAACATAATAGAGTACAATGTGATGTTTACACATACACGCACACACATATTGATGTCTATATTAGGATAAAGATATCTTAAACATTTATCACTTGTGAAAACTTTCAAATCTTTCTTTTCAGCCTTTTGTAGATTATTACTGTCTGTTAAAATACCACTTGCAGTAGCATGTCAAGATGACTTGCTTTTTCGGTTGCTCAGAACCCATTCCTCAGTTTTTCTCTACCCTTCCAGCCTTATTTCTCTACCTAGTATCTGGTAGCAATGATTCTCAACTTTGATGCTTGTCTTTTTATTAATTATGAAGGATAATGTGCGACTTGCATTACAAACTATAAAGATATTTCACTGGCTATTAGTCATCCTTTGCCTTTGCTTATGATTGAATTTGATTTAAAAATTTAGAACTATCTATTGTTCGTTGCAATGAGGTTTCTGAACTTTGACTTTATGTTGGAAAATACTTCCTAGCTATTAACTAAAAAAAACCTTATGTTTACTTCTTAAATGGGCAATTTTGTTCTTTTCAACGATTAAAGCAGCTTCTATTGCTGGGGGCATGGCTCAGCAGTTAAGAGTATGGCTGTTTTTGCAGAGGACCTGAATTAGTTTCCCAGCATATACATTATGGATCACAACCATAAACCTCCTCAGAAGTATCTGACACTGTCTTCTGGCCTCTGCATGCACCAGACATAAATACAGGCAAAGCATCTATAGATATTTAAAAAGAAAGTCTAAATTAGCTTGAATTTACCTTGATATTTACTGTGATGAATCTAGAACTTAGTTTCTCCTCCCTCTAAGTGATTTCCCCTATACAATTAAAACTTATTTTTTAAAGTGACATTAAGTGAGAATGGTATTACACATTTGAAATCCTACCACCCAGCAGACTGAAGCAGAAGGATTAATAGTTTGAAACCATTCATGGATATAGAGTGGGACCCTTCTTCAATCACTTTTGCCCAAATATTTTTACATATTTTTAAAGGATACCTTTTTAATTTGTGTGTATGTGTATATATATGTGTGTGTTCCATTTATATGGAGGTGCTTGTGGAAGATAGAAGATGATGCCCCCTGAATCTATTTACATACCACCCTGAGTTGCCTGACAGAGGTACTTCTAAGTCCTCTGAAGAAGTAAAAAACTCTCTTAATCATAAAGCCATTTCTCCAGACCTTTAAATACCACTTTTATTATGTACTATCTGTACTTATTTTAGTTAATTTTGAACTTTACATTGTATTTATTTTATTGAAAATAGACTTTGTTCATACAATATAATTTGATTACTGTTTCCCCTCCCCAAATCCTCCTAGATCATTTCCATCTCCCAACCCACTCAACCCACTCAAATTGAAACCATTTCTCCTCTCCAATAGAAAACAAGCAAGCATTCAAAGGGGAAAAAAGTAATAAATAAGAAAAAGCAAAACCTGGAATAAGACAAACATACAATTGAAAAGCAAAAGAAAAAACCCACAATGAACACATATAAATACAGATACACACACTGACATACATAGAAATCTCATATAAGCCCCAAAACAGAATCAATTAATACATAAGCAAAACACCTGCAGGGTCAAAAAATTGCCAAGACTAAGTATCTCGATACAAAGACTTCCAAAAGTACCACTGAGTTGACTTTGTGTTGGCCATCTACTGCTGGGCATAGGGATTGCCCTTTGTATACTCAGTGAGACTCTGTTGGAGAAAAACAAATTTTCTTCTGTGAGCACTTATCAATTGCAGACAGCTAATGGGTTAGGAATGAGGGCTGTGCCCACGTCCCTTCTCAGGGCTGCGATGCTAGGTTCCTATGTGTGACAGTCCTGTTAATCTAGAGGGCATTGTTTCCTTGGTGCTCTCCATTCCCACTGGTTCTAACAGTCTTTCTGTCTCCCTTCCACAGAGTTCCCTGAGCCCTGAGGGATTTGATGAAAATATCCCATTTAGAAATATCCAATATTTCTCACTCTTTGCAGTGGTGAGTCTCTGTATTTTCTCTGATATACTAAAGGAAGAAGCATCTCTGATGATGGTTGAATGATCTATGAGTATAGTCATGTATCATTAGGAGACATTTTATTGCTACATTTCTTTAGCAGGACAGTATCATTGCTTTGTTTAAATAAAATTTTGAGGGTATGTCTCTCTGTGTGTACACATGTGTGTTTGTATGTCTCTGTTTGTACATGTGTGAGTGTGTATGACTGCAGGCAAGAAAGAGAGCATTGGATCCCCTGAAACTGAAGATACAGGTAGTTTTAAGCTGCCAGACTTGGGTATTGAGAACTAAACTCATATCATCTGGAAGACCAGCAAGTGCTCTTAACCACTGAGCTTTATCCCCACATTGTAATTTTTATTTTTATGTTTGTCATACAATGTATTTTCATCATATTCTTTCCCTCCCCACTTTCCTAATCTTCCCCACCTCCCTATCCATCCAATTTCCTATTTGCTCTCTTGAAAAAAAATACCCAAGGAAAACAACAAAATCAAACAAAATCCCAATAAGATTTAAAAATTTCAAAAAAGTGCCTTAAAACAAAAACAGAAACAAGGAGTCCATTTTGTTTTGGCCAATTACTCATGGGCCTGGGGCTACCCTGGATTTTGATTGATAAACTCAGCAACAGCCCATTGGAAAAAACTGATTTTCCCTTTCTTAGAAGGTGTCAATTGCAATGAGTTTCTTTTTCGTGATTAGGGGTGGGGCTTTGTATCCTCTTTTCTCCTCAGTATTGAGATTTTGTCTGGTTTAACCCTGTGCTGATCTTAAAAGTGCTGCCACATTTTTTAATTTTTTTTTATGTGAATCAGTCTTTTTGTGTCTAGAAATCACTGTCTTTTTTTAGTCATCTAATACCTTTGGCTCTTACAAGGTGAGAGATATTTTATTAGCACATATTTCCACTTATTTGATAAAAGGAGCTATTCAACTTCTTGAAATTCTTCCTATAGATTTTACTTTTCTAGGAAATTATTCATTTCTTTTCATTTTTGTGTAGGTCTTCATGAAATAATTCTTCGATAAATTTTTTAAACAATTTGTGTCCAGTTATTTTTTCTTCTAATGGTTTTCCTTAATTTTTATAACTGAAAAAAGCTAAATACAATATATTCTGATCAGTTTCCTCTCCCTCATCTCCCCACTTGATCAACTCCATGTCTTATTTATCTCTCTCCTTAGAAAACAAATAAGCAAATAGGCAAACCAGAATAAAATTAAAAATAAAAATGATGAGAAACATATACTTTACCCTACAACACAAAACACACACACACACACACACACACACACACACACCATAAAAACACAAACTCAGAAACCATAATATACAAGCAAAATGCCAGTAAGGTTAAAACTGCCCAAACAAAGCAATATAAAACAGAAAACATCTCCAAAAATACCCCTGAGTTAATTTTGTTTTGGCCGTCTACCATCTACTACTGGGCTTGGGGCATGCCCTTAGCTGTGGTTTACCCAGTGAGACTCCATCACGGAAAACTAATTTTTCCTGTGCAAAGCTGTTTCAGTTGGAGATAGCTTCTTGTTTAGGGATAGGGTCTCATATCTACTTTCACCTCTCTGCACTGGGATATTATCTGACTCAGACCTGTGCAGGCCCTGTGCATGATACATCAGGCTCTAAGAGTTCATATGTGAGTCAGTCCTGTTATGTTTGGAAGGCACTGTTTCTTTGGAGTCATCTGTCCCTCTGCCTCTACAATCTTTATGACTTCTATTTATTTTAATGCTTTCAGCTTTTGTTTTCTGGCTGTTGAATTCATTTTGTCCATCAGTTCATTGTAATAAACAC
The DNA here is from genome assembly GCA_001685095.1 of Ellobius talpinus. Lineage (NCBI taxonomy): Eukaryota > Metazoa > Chordata > Mammalia > Rodentia > Cricetidae > Ellobius > Ellobius talpinus. Next base: position 5,707 of record LOJH01011786.1, read on the forward strand.
ACCTGAACACTTGTGTATGTATGTTTCTTTGATCATGTTTTAATTTTGTATTGGTACTTATATTTTTTAAAGTAGGCTAGTTATACATATTCACAAATATCTAAACATGTTTAGTTTTTTCATTATTTCTAAACTTAAGAGTTTAACATTTTCATTCTATGGTTTATCATTAAGCTTATATATCTATATTATAGGCTTAGACTTTCTTTTCTTTAGAAAACGTATATCAGTACCTAATGGTGAACAGTAGCATAATTAGCTTAACTTTTCCTTCTTTTCTATGTCTCCATGTGTCAAATATAAATATAGCTTAAAATAAACCATAGATCTAAAGGCAACATCATGCTGTAAAATATGAAAAGAAAATAGGACAATAATCATTGTCACATTAGACTTGATATTCTGAAACAGTATGAAAAGCCATGGACTATAAAAAATTAAAGGACAAACAAGGCCATTATTATTTGATATACATGGCCAAAAACTGAAATTGCTAGGTATATAGTGGTAGAAAATATTTTCAAATCATATGATTTTTCAAGAACCTGTTATTCAGTAAATACAAAGAAAAATGTAACTTAATTTTAAAAAACTGCTTAAATGACCAGGAAACCTATAGAGATCCTTAAACAAATTATTTCAACATCTTTTTCATTTAGGTATCTTATATTTTAACATGTCTTTTCTTTAACACAAAACTTGTATGACAAGATATAACCTAAAATTGTGGTCATAGATGCTATCCATAAGATATTTCAAAATAAAATATAATTATTAGGCAGAATGAATATAAGAGACAGAGAATGGGGTATGAGAGGAGTGCTGAGAAATGTTGTCCTATGTACATGACATGGCTGTTGAATACATGAACTCATAGCAGCTATGGCTGCCTGCACAAGGATTGTGCAAGTTCATGCCATTTGACACTCAAGGATTGGCCCCATAGCCACCCTACTTTCCAGCTGAGAAACTCTTAACAGTTGACATCTTCTGGGGAAAGAGTAATCACTGTGCTTTGGGAGTGTGACTTCTGATAAGTTGTTCATGCACCAATGGTTGACTTCCATGTCCATGAGTATGCAAGCGGTACTAAATGTACTCAGTGTGTTAAAAACTACAAAATATGTACTACACACACACACATACACACACTTGAACATAAATTTCAAAATGAAGATATTAGTTTGGAGTAAGATGTGAGTGTTTCTATAGGGAGATTAGAGAGGTGAGTGTGGAGTAAATATGATCAAGATACATTGTATACAAGTATGAAATTTCAAAAGAATAAAATACTGATAATCAGCTACCTTTCCTGAAGATGTTTTATACAGTACCAATAGGCACTTATGGCTAATTTCCAGTGTTAGATATCTACCTAAAAGATTTTTTTAAAATTTACAGACTTTGCATTAGTCATAATTCTCCAAAAGCAATGAATGTGTCTATATGTATGTGTATGTATCATGTTAGTATTTATTTACACATGTAAATGAGACATTATGTCATTAGATTACTGAGATGGAGGTGTACCAAAATTTGTAAATGGCAAATTGGAGGTACAGAGGAACAACTAATGCAGTTTTTTTCTCATTAAAACACTGCTTGGCCCATTGGGTCTAACTTCTTATTGGCTAACTCTTATTACTAATTTAACCCATTTCTATTAATCTGTGTACAGAGACGTGGCTGTGGCTTACTGGGTAAAATTCTAACCGGTAAGTCTCAGGCAGAGGATCCACGGCTTCTTTCTGACTCTTTCCTTCTTCCAGCATTCAGTTCTGTCCTCCCTGTCTGTATAAGTTCTGCCCTATCAACAGGCCCAGAGCAGTTTCTTTATTAATCAATGAAAGCAACACAAAGACAGAAGGACATCCTACACCATTTCCCCTTCTCTGTTTAAACAAAAATGAAAACTTAACATAGTAAAATTACATATAGCAAAACAGCAAGCAAGAATTACAGTTACAATATTTATATCTACTACATCTTTTATTATAACTAAGGAAAACTATAATAATAACTATCTATCTATTCTTCAGCTCCATCAAAGACTCCAGAGGATATAATTTTATATGGACCTTGTTTGATTGATACAAAATTAAGGTTACTTTTGTTATATGTATATGTATTTCTGATCTTAATTAAGGTATTGTGATTGTGTAGCTCATTTAAAAATGTTATGTATATTAAGAAATATAGGTTAATAGATAGTCATCTAAATAATAGTCAAGATTGTAGTCATGTTAGATTTTCTAGATGTATCGAGATATATTTCAGTTAGATAGGTATTCAAATCTTTCAGAGACCTTCAGAATATGGTGTTTAAATATTTTAAGAACTTAGGACTTTTCATGACAATGAGACACATCTGCTACTGGCAGCACCAATTACTTCAAAAGGAAGCTGGGCATCAAAGAGGCTCCTTATGGATTTGGGTAGCCATTTGGGCAAGAAACTACTCTTGCCTGGGCTGTTTCACTGGACATGCAGTTCCCACAGAGAAATGACTGCTGAACTTGCCTAAAGGTGAGATGATCCTTTGGAGTTCCGGCTTCATGAAAGAGTCTGTGAGACATTCTGCAGGATACAGAAAAAATGACTGAATTTTCTTTGAAATTTCCTGCTTCTTGGAAAATTCTGCCAGATACTATGGGCCTGTAGACTGAAGATGGATGCCCCAATGGTACATAAGAACTTTGGGTGACTGTTCAGGCAGTGAGATGTCTCTGTCAATTCTAGAGTTTTGGAAGTTGCTGATAGTGCATTTCCTGTTTACTTGGGTAATACTAATGTGGTTTTAAATTGAAGTGAATGGCTTGCAAACCAGGAGATATAACAGTTTAATATGTTTCTCCTGGAAAAGACAGAAGTCTGAAAGAACAGCAGATGTTTCAGTCCTAGAATGAATTCCAGAGAAGGCCTCTTCCAAACATTAAGAAAATCAGGGTACCCTCTCATTCTCAGGAGCCTTTTTTGTTCTATGCATACTTTTAAATAATTGAATGATGACCATCTACATTACTCAGGGCAATATCTTTATTCAGCCCACCAGTGCAGTTGATAATCAGAATATCCTTTGACATACCAAAGATATTTAACCAGCAACTGGTTATATAAACCATTATTGAAACCTTTTAAAAATAACATTATTTATATTCACTTTAAGTTAGAAAAAAAGTCCAACATTTGATGAGTAAAGGTGAGATCAGATGATCTAGTCATAGAGTTGACCACTTCTCAGTTATAATTAAAAGGAATGAAGTATTGATACACCCAATATCATGCATGACTCTCAAAAATATGATCCTAAATATAAAAGACTGTAGAGTATGTGATTTCGTTCATATGAAATTCTGGAGAAGACAAATATGTGATGACAGGAAATGGTTGCCTGTGGAACAATATCCAGGAAAATTTAGGATTTATTTAAGAGATCTCTGTCATGTTTGTTGGGATACACACAAATGCATATAATTGCTGAAACATACCACATACCTAAAACTTAATGGTTTTTGGATATGTTAGTTATTCCTCAAAAGGTAGGGAAAATGATGTTACCACATTACTTATAGTAAAATGGATATTTTTTAATAGAGATAGATAAATTGTGAAATCTCATTGGAAAATAGTGGAATGGAAAACCTGTTTGTAAAATCAAATGTGGTCAGTATATTATATTGATAATTATTTGACAAAATATACATGTATTTATTTTATTTTTATAATTCTCTGTGTGTGTATGTTTGTGTATGAGTCTGTGCACCCATGTACCAAGGCAGCCATATAGAGTAAAGTTCAACAGACAGCTTTTAGGAGTCTGGTTCTGTCTTCCTTACTATTTTTGAGAGAGGGTTTCTCTTGTTATCTGTGCTGCTATTTACTCCAGCCTAAGGAGTCTGGAAGCTTTGGGGGTAGCTCTTCTGTTTCCAAACTCCCATATAACAGCAGAAATAATGAAATTGGAGATATGTACCATTACACCAGCTTTTTACACGGATTCCAGTAATGAAACTCAGAGCATCAGGATTGAATGGCAGGCACTTTGACCCATTGGGCCATCTCACCGGCACCTAAATAGATTAACAACAAAGAACATGATTATTTTTAAAGTTGGTTTAAGGAATTAAAACTACATTTTTCTCATTTAATTTAAATTATCTGAAAAATAAATACAGTTGTAACTCAGAATAGAATACCTCAATATCATATATTTCATACCCCCTAAATTACATCTGATCTCAGTCTATTTGGAAACCTGAATGACACTGACAAAAGATGATGATAAGACCTGGAAAATCAATAATATAGAGTCTTTGGTATGTAAAACTCTTTAAAATATGAAGGGTTTATAAATATGAGGACAATGGAAACTATAAGTAAAAGTTTACTTGGCTTTTTTCTGGTCATTGTTGTCTCATTTTTCAACAAGATTTCTTTTTCTGTGTTTAACAATTTTCAAGAACCTTTACTAGCGACATTATTATTTAATAGGTTTACTATGCAGTTGAATTATTCCTGTGTCTAAATCATTCTCTATTAATGACTCAGTCACTGAAGTTACACTAAAGCTTTCAGCCACTAAGGAACCATACATAGGTCTTTTAGGAAATAGTTGTTGTCATGCATAATTTGCTATTAATGACACTCACCAGTGCCAACAGCAATTTCAGATTTCCTTACCAAATCTACAAAAAATAAAAGAGTTAATGAACCTCTCTAATAGTGTACCTAACAGGATCAAATCATTATTTCAGAGGTTGTTTAATCATAATTTCTTATTCAATTATTATTAGAACTGTACAAATTTATGGAGCTCATCATGATAATCCTTAATAACATTAAGGTAGCTTAGTCACTGGCACTTCAATTCTGCAATGTAGTGCTCAAAAGTGTTCAATAATGTGCTATACTCTCTGAGAAAGAAAAGTAAAAGTGCTTGTCATTATATTCAGTTTCTCAGAAAACATGAGTTCTTCAAATATGTGTATCCTCCCTTCTATTATTTTTGCAATCTCTATAGTTTGCAGCACCTTCTGTTAATGCAATATTAGCTGCAGAAAAGCATACCTTCACCAAAATAAAATGCTTTCTAAATTGCCCTGATGTCAAAATGTAGTCATTTTATACAATGGGAACAAGCATCTTTCTACTATGCTAAGCATATTTACGGAAACATTCTTTGAAGTTAGAAACAAATGGCATGGAAAGAAATATCCAAGCTGATTTCTTTGCTTTATTATTGCGACTCTAATATAAAGGAATAAATTAGCATATATGTAGAAGCTGGTTTGACATGATAAACTAGTAAAACAATCCTGACTACTTGAATTCTTATCCTAATCTGCTTATTTATTTTATGGCAATTAAAGAATAGGAAGTAGAATTAGGATTATGCAGGAACCTATTAAAAGACACCTTACTCTCCTCAAAAATAAAATAATTGTATAAGTGTTAGCAGGACAACAGACAGGCAGAAGATGTTTTCAGGAACTGAAATTAATGTCATGTGTATTATATAATATCTTCTAATATGGTTAAAAAAGAAATAAAATATTTTATAGCCATAGCATATTTACATGAAGTTCCATATTTTTCTTTAACCTTGTAATAAAATTGATTAATTTATTTTAGCTTTATAGTTATAATCTACATTTATACATAGTAGATCTGACCAAGGCTTCCTTATTCAAAAACTTGATTTCCCATGTTAATCTAGTTTGGCTTATATTACAGGTCAAAAACATGATACACAACCCAAATTCTTTTATATAATATATACTCATTGCAATAAATGATAAGGCACACAGAAATTAAACTATTATTTTTACCTGATGAGAAAATAGTCACCTGCTGATGTTGTGCACTGTCACTTTTTCCTCTCAGAGTATTCCTGTCAATCAAAATTGTGTTATTTATCATGGAATAATAGTTTACTCTACTTTGTTCATTCAATTACTCTCTTATCTTTTTCTTGCAATTATTTCATATGAGCTGTTCTTTTATGGTCATCAATAATACATATGATTCCTATTTAACTGGCCAATTTTCAACCCTTGTAGGTTTTATTTTTGCATTTGCTGGCACTATTTCAAATTGTTTGAATCCATTTTTTAAAAATATTTGATATTGCACATATCTAAGAATATCTAAGTCAACTATTATTTTTCTTTCAGTCTTTTTTCTTTCTTCACCCCCTATTTATCTAGCCCCTGAACTCTGAATTATATCAACTTTAAATCAGAAAATATTTCTTCTCTAAATACAAATATTTGCTACATAATTTTATTTATAATTTTAGATTTAATATGTTATTATATGTTCTATGTACCAGTATTTCTTACTTTTCTAATCCCAACCCAAACTTCATCCTTAAATTATAGACAGCATCATTATAATTTCTTGATACATTGCTATCTGTCAAAGACAAATCCCTTAAGACATTTTCTGGTGAGTCCACATTGTTAAACCCTGTGCCTTTGCTCCACCCTTACAGAATAGATCAAGTCTTTAGAGAAACAGATAATTCTGTATGTAAAACTTTTATTCAAAGCTTATGATTAATGCCATGGAGAACTAACAACCAAATATATTGACATACAAATGGCAACTGTATGTGTTAGCAAATAAATCAACCAAAATATAAGGGAATCTGCAGAAAAGAGTTAAACCTTAGACTTGGTAACCAACTCCAGGTAAATTCCCTGTTTCTTGTAGCTCCATCTGAGGGTGCTCTCAGTTACAGCAGAGATTGTACCTAAGGCTAATTATTAATAAAACAATTTCCTGATTGGTGAATTAGCAAAGAACCTGGAATGAAAATGAGAAAAGAATGAGCACATATTTTTAAAAACAATTTTATTTGTGCCATTTTGATTTTATTGTAAATGAAATTGTTTTATCAATTAAATGTTTAGATTTCTCACTAATAATATATAAGGATTCTCTTCCTAAAACTTAAAATATTGCATTAAAATAATACTAAAAATAACTACTTCTGCCTTTTTCTGATCTTAGAAGTTGTACAGTACAATAGATTTGTAAATTCTTTTGTTCTGAGTTCACTGGAAAACTGTTTCTGGAAGCATGTTTGTGTTGATCCCTCACCCCCACTTCGTGCTTAAGTGTCTCAGTGTCTTCCAAGGCCAATTATCAGGGAAGGGGAGTAAAGTGGTGGAGTGAAACACAACAAAAATGAAAAACATTCTGTCTTGACGCAGCTAGAAAGTAGCCCATTTCCTTTGTCCCTTATCCCATGTTATAATTTTACTTACAAAAAGGCAGAGAGTCTGGAATTTCAGCCACGGGAAGCTCAGCCATGAAAGGAAAGTTCAAATGGTAATGCTAGATGATGGCCTCCACTAAGGCAGATGGTTTTTGCCATTGGTTGTAAGCATCCCATTTGATGATGTCATCTCTATCTGCTGCTGTCTGTTCTTTCAATTGGAATCTTCACCCAAAAGGATACATTGCTCTGCCTGGGATTCTATTTTCAACTTTACAAAAGCTTTAACTACCTAGTTTGCTTAAATAGCAAGTCTCTATGGTTGATTTAAAATTATTTTTCATAAAAGAAATCTACAGTTTTCAAGGACATTTGTCATTCTAAAGGATGTTTATATTAACTCTATAAATATTACAAGCAATTGAATGTGTGATACTTGTATTCTCCTAACTAAATTGATGATTCTTCTCTGATTTTACAAAGTACTACCTTCCAAGTAAATAAGACATTATGTAGTTCTATATTGTATCCATATACAGCTTACTGGCAGGTTACTAGCCAGTTAGCTATGCATAAGGATCCTGTGATAATGGGTAAGTCTTAGTATCCCCTTTTTATTCTGTGGGATTCCTTTTCTTCCCCATTTTTCCATCAGTAGAAAGTGCCATTCACTTTTTAAATAGAATATAATTCATACTATAATTCTGTTCATAGTTTCTACTCCCAGATCCTTCCTACCTCCCTGCTCACCCAATTCCATGTCCTATTTTTCTCTCAGTAGAAAACAGGCAAATCAAACAAACAAACAAGTAAACATAAAACAAACAGGAAAAAAGCGAAGAAATATCACAAAAAATACACACACTAAAAAAAACCATAAAGCTCCACAGTTGGAAATAATAATATGTAAACAAAAGACCAATAAGGTAAAAATATACAAATAAAGCATTGTGAGATAAAAAATTCACCAAAGAACCAAGAGTTCATATTGTGTTGGCAGTCTACTCCTGGAGATAAGGCCTCCATGTAGACTTTGCTTGAATAGCCACTGAGACTTCACTGGAGAAAACTCATTTTTCCTTTGGGATCAGTTGACATGGAACCTCCTCGAAAGTGATCTTTAGCTGGATATGTTAAAGAAGATTCTTTAGTAGATTTCTACTGGATGTGTTGAGTATCCATTTTGATGTTTTTTCTGAATGTATGTCTTTCCTATTTTTTTCACATTGGTTTTTTTATATACTTAATAAACTTTCTCACTCAAAACTGAAAGTATAGCTTTTATAGATCTGTCTCCAGATCATTCAAAATAGCAGTAATATTCAGTCTTTCAGAACCAGGAATGTGGTTTTTCATATATGTCTTTTATTTTATTGAGGAATACTATATGCCTCTTTATTGTGATATTTTATCATCAATGGTGTTGAATTTGTGAAATGTTTATTCAGTGTGTGCTAAAATGACAATATGTCTTTTTTTCTAAATTGCCATTGTGATCTATTAAATAATTTTCTTCTTAGATGGCAAGCCAAAATCTCACTTCTGTAATAAACTCTGTTTGTTTTTATTGTATAAACTTTGATATGTTGGAGATTTACTCTGCTGGTATTTTTTGGAGGATTCATCTATATTCATTAAGTATATACCATTTCAAATTTTTATCTTGACTTTTTTCTGATATTATCAGGATAATAGTCAACTGAAAAAATAGTTAGGAAGTGTTCTAGCTTCGAATTTTGTGCTTTTTATATAATTGCTTTTCATTCTTTTCTCTTCCCTTTTTCATTTTATTTCTTTGTTTGTTTTTCCAAGATGGGGTTTCTTTTTTTGTAGTCCCAGATGTCCTGGAATTCACTCTGTAGGCCACACTGGCCTCAAATTCACAGATCTGTTTTCTTCTGCTTCCCCAGTCCCACCATCATGTGGGTCATTTTATTTCTCTAAATATCTTAAAATTAGTATTCATGGGCTAGGGATGTATGTAGTAGTTAGAGCCTTAACACTTATGTGTAAGCCACTGGGTCCCTTTTTCAGTATTGGCAAATGAGCAAATCAATTGCAGTATACTTGCTTCCTCACTGCTTAACAGAATGGGTGATCATAACAATATTGTCACTATATAATTAAATAAGAAACATCTGACTGTGTTCAGTACAGAACAAATGAAAAATAGTTTCACTGATTAGTTGTACATTTTACCTATTTTGGCCATGTTATAGAATGATTTTGTTTCAGAGATCCTGAAAGATAAGAGCAATTCATGACTGTCAATACTATCATAAATTTAGCTGTACACTATGAACATTTACTTAAAGGTTTATGCTCTATAAATATAATTTTATTATACGTTAGAAAAAAATTCATTTTAATTTTTCAGTCTCCAAAGGCATCAAGAAGCTTAAAAATATTTATGCAAAGTATGTGTATATATATGTATATGAGAGAGAAAGAGAGAGACCTATGATTATGAGAAAGAGTATTCTATTGGAAAATAGCACAAAGCACTAATTCTAAAAGTTGATGGAGACAAGTTTGTTTAACCTAACCATTGCATATTTTTATCATCTCTATAAAGTTATTTCTAGGCATTCTTACTGTCAGTCACATGAGTACAAAACTGTGACCTCAGTCTATTTTTCTGGAAACTTTTACCTTAGAAGAACTGCCATTCAGCCTTTACTCAATTCTCAGGGGTTAGGTCAGGTTAAGGGATAGTGTATACATTTTTTTAAATAAAATATTTTCAAACTCTTCATAGCACATGCAGTATTGGCCTCCTCAACCTCATCTGACCTGATAAAATGGTAATGCCATATGTAGTTGTGAAAATCTCCTTTTGGGGATATTATTAATTCTACACTAAAAAAAGTTACTGCTTTGAAAAGACTCAGAGCTTTCCAACTGACTCTAAATGCCTTCTCTGCCATTGTATTCTTTGTCTAACCTTCCCTATGGAGTCTATTTAAAGAGAAATTCAAGAGTCAAACCCACACTGATAGTTTCATAGAAGGATTTGCTATTGCACTTCACAGAGTGTGGTTTAATCATCTGGAGGCCTTTTGTTTAAAAGAGTTAACATTTAAGAGAAAAAGTAAGTTGGTCTTCATGACCTTTTGATCACAATGTTTTCTTGCTTATAAGTTTAGTTATTTTCTTCATAAAATATATTAATGCATTTGACTTTTTATTAAATTATTGCAATATTTGTTAATTCACTTATTTATTCAGAAGTTTTGGAGTACATGCCTCACTCTGTAGTTTAAGCTGTCTTAGAACTCACAGTGTCACTAATTTTGGCCTCAATATTATGAAATTTTTTTGTTGGCCTCATGAGTGCTAGGATTACAGGTGTGACTAAACTTTTGCTATTTTCAAATAGCAAATACAACAAATATGTGTCACAGAGGATAATATGTGTGTAGTAATTATATAATCTAAACTGTCATTTTGTTAAGATTATAGCTGAAGAATGGACAGCATTTTGCTTAAGCTTCAATAGTTAGATTCAGTCTTGCTTGTGGTCTAATCATGCCACCTAATATCTTATGCTTTAATTTTTATATGAACATTAACTGGATTCTGTTAAATTGCAAACTATTATACTTGTTGGTAGATTAAAATGTATGTTTTGAAATGTAATATTTAAACTTTGAGTGGTAGTAGTTTGCCTTTTAAAATAAGCAGAATTTTCTTTATAAATTCCTATCTATAAGCATTTGAAGTCTGTATAAATGATGGCATAAATTTTGATAATTTTATAATTGTAGTCAAGGCAATAATATTTATTACTGTTTTTAGTTACACTTATGCTACATGACAAGAATTCTGTATATATATTTTATTGGGAAAAATAGATAAGGTTATACATTTATTTTAGATGATGAGTTTGAGATTGAAACTAGTAAGAGCTTCTCAGATATACCTAACTTATGAGTGAGAGTATTAATTTTTCTTTAATGTGTTTAATTCTTGAGCTCTTAATCATCTTGATCAATTTAAAATGCTGGTATTCAACCCATTTGAAGAGTGAATGTGAACTGAGATGGCTTAGTGGTGAAAAATGCCTACCTCGGGCAGCTTACATCTATCTGGAACTCCAGGGCATCTGATGCCCTCTTTTTGCATTTCACAAACACTTGAACTCACATGTGCACCTACATACATGCATACTCACAAACATAATTATAACATAAAAATAAATCTTTAGAAATACCAAATCAGTTCAGAAAAGTTCCACACAGAAACTTCTAACTTATTACATTGTAATGATACATAGTTTTGAGACTCATCCATGTTATTTTGTGTAAAATGTCTTCTCTAGACAATATTTATGAAAAATAAATTAGGATAATTATAAACACATGCGATGAAAATGGAAAAAGAACATGTATACTTTTACAATAGCTCTTGGCTTGCTCAAGTATTATTTCACCTGTCAGGTTGCTTCCCAAACATTTTGAGGCAAGTGGGTCCATTTTAGAACATTTCATTTAATCTTTGACATACATTTTTAGTTAATGTTCAAATTTAAGTATATATGTTCCTGTAGCAAAAATATGAATGTAACAATTATACTGACAAGCAAACTAAGTTTATACAAATAAAGCAAAGGCGAAAATAATTCTGTAAGGAATGTATTTGAAAAGTAACAATCACTTCTTTAACTTTACATGTACTTACACCCCTGATTGCAATTCTAAATCATTATTCTTAACATTTTCTAGTTGCTTACAAAACATCTTCACCTAAATCAAATATATAACCCTGTGCTGGGTATGTTGGCACATTCCTGGAATCCTAGTATTTTGGAAGTAGGGATTGTAGAATCAGGAGTTCAGAGTTATCCTAAGTTTCATAGTGAGTTGATACCAGCCTAGAATACATGGGACCCTGTCTTAAGTAAATAAAAAAAGCAAAAGTATTTTTTTCACAGAAACACAGGATTTATAGTCAAGTACATCATAATGGAGTTAACATACCCAACCTCAAACTCAAATTGCCTTTATTCTGATAATGTTATTTCTTCTTATATTCATTCTATATCTTTAATCTAAGGATCCAAATACCATTTCTTCACTAGGTACTTTTTACCCAAAGTTTACCAATAAGTGTGAATTCAGTCTCATGGACAGAGTACAATGAAGCATTACTAAATTTTAAAATAAAAATTATAGCTTTATATATTGTATATGTAGTTATATATTGTTATATACAAGTTACTTAGATTAACTCTTTAGCCAGTATGTTAGCAATAATATTATTTAACAAAGAACAAACAAATCAGAAAAAAAAATCAGTAAACATTGATTATATTATTATTTTTTATAATGTTCTTATTATATATATCTAAATCTTTCACTTTCAACAATCAATAGTTTTGACTTATTGCATAGATTAAATGATCATGTAAAATTTAAAGTTTGTTTTATTTTTAAAGATTTTATATTTATTTCTTTATCCTGATATGCCTTGCATTTCTCTTAAGACAAATTTCCAGAAATAAAGGAAAAATTAAAAAATAAGAAATTTTTAAAAATCACATAAAAATAATTTATGGTATGTATAAGTAACACCATATTTATAGTTCTCCCTCAGTTCCAAGTTATAAAGTTGATAATGTGCCAATGTGTTATTGTATGTCTCTTAGTGTTTATATTTTAGTACATTTGTGGCATACCCATTTTCAGTACATTAATTTAATGGATTCCCGAGGAAAAATTGCTGAATCAAAGTACATGAAGATTTTTTATATATTTGTAAATTATAGTCATAAACACAAAACAAAGTAAAAGACAAACAGAAACTCCAAAGCCAAAATGCTATGTAGCAATGGCATAATTGATTTTTTTAAACCTGAGTTTTATTTCTAAATACATTTCTTTTTAGATATTTCTGCATCTGTATACAATGCATCCACTTTAAACATCCACCTCCCTACTACTCTTGTCAATGCCTTCTTCCTTACAAAGCCCTCTCTCCTATTCATGGCTATTCATTTTGTATTGTGGCTCATTGAGATTAGCTAGGGCTATCTTGTGCCCATTGATTTGAAGCTATCTGTTAGAGTGTGTTGGGTTCATCAATGGATGCACAACTGACAACAGGGGTTCGCCCTCTCCAAGAATTTGTCAATAGAAAATATTTCAGAGGGAAGGTATTTTTCTTTTACTTCCTTTACTTATTGTTGATAGATCTGGTCTTCTCTAGGCACAGTGCATCTTAATGTGTCTGTTGTGAGTTAATAGTTGGAATAGTTGTAGTGAAATCAAAGCACAGTATTCCATAGCCCTTCCCGCTACCTTCTTTCTTTCATGAACTTCTGCTCCGTCTTTCCTAATATTCCCTGAGACTTGAAATGGATGGGATAAGTATCTTATTTATGGCTGAACCCACAGCCATAGCTTATTCTCTTCAACTTGGGCCATAAAAAATCTGTTGCATTCACTGTAGTTTATAGTAGAAAGAGGGTTTCCTGGTTAGAATCAGCATTTTCTCTGTGTGAATAAGCATAATATACAACATTACATAGTTTTTAAGTAAGGGCAAATATATATAGCCTATCTCCTACATCATTTGTCATTTCTATGATGAAAATAATTAAAATACTTTCTGGAAAATTTAAAAATTGTTTATTTTCGTTTTTTATCCATATTGATCTTTGCTTACAATAGCATACCAGAAATTCATTCTCCTGTTTAAGAACTTAGAATCCAATTGACCAATTTTTTTCTATCCCTACCTAATACATAATTCAGACCCCACATAAAAGGAGATCACGTCATGCTTGTTTCTCTGTGTCTGGTTTAAAGATATCCAGTTCACTCATACAGCTGTAAATGGCAGCATTTTATTCTTTTTATAACTGAACAGCAGTCCAGTGTCTATATGGACCACATTTTTATTATCCATTTTGCAACTGACAGAGACATATTGTTTCTGCAGATTAGCTGTTTTGAGTAGTGTGTCAATGAACATGGTAAGGATGATGCATCTTTTATATACATATTTCAATTCCTTTGGACATCCACTAGAGGTTACAATTTAGAATCTCGGTAAAGTAATAATTTTCCTCATGATATTTTGATAATTATGATGGGACTCCAATGCCTGCTATGAATTCTACACATTAAAGAGAGAAAAATAAAATTATTTCACTTCTTGGAGAGCTGTTTTTCCATCTAGATTATAGAAAGTAAAGATGGTAATTTATGAAAATGATTTTTTCTTAAGGGAAGATCCTATGCTCAACAGTAGATGATCATCACAAAATGAACTCAATTATATTTTTGTAGAGAATTTTGTCTCACAGATTTCAGTTGGGCTACATAGTCTTGAAAACAAAAACAAAACAAAACAAAAAATAATAATATAATAATTTTTATGTATTTTAATTTATGTAAAAATATAAGGCAGAAATATTGAAGTATTAATAGTACATCCCTGTATTTGTTTTCATTCAATGAAAAATGTAGGAAACAAACAATTCAGTTTTAAATAAAAAGAAAAAACAGGATATTAAAACAAACATGAATCTATGTTTGAAAGAAAAAAGATTGAATAAGAATCCAGTTGTTACTTTCCATTATTGAAAACAAGATTAATGGATGAATGCTGAAATATTTGCAGTTAAGCAGCAGGTCTATATATAATCAGTGAAATGGTTGTTTTAAAATTTGTTTATATGCTTGCCTGCATGTTGCTTTACCATATGTGTTCCTGGTGCCTGTAGAGTTCAGAAGATGGCACAGGATCCTCTGAAACTTAAATTACAGGTGGATGGGAGCCACTTTCATGGGTTTTGGGAATAGAACATGGGATCTGTGGAAGAATAGTCAGTACTTTAAATATCTGAGCTGTTTCTCCAGCCTAAATCAACCATTTCTTGAGTGAGTAAGCATTACAACACTAAAATTTTGCAATAAACTTACTAAGATATATGTAATAAGTCATATCTATAATAAAAGATTTATATCACTAAACTGTTACAATAAAGTAAGTAACCCAATTGAAGTAATAATAGCTATGAGTGGATAACTCAATTTGGGTTAGGTGTCATATATATGTATATAGATAAAATTAATGATGTTCTATTATATAAAATAGTACATTATGTGAAACCATATGAAATGTTTGATCATTCCAGCATACATAAATGATACATCATTTTACCTCACATAGAATTATCCTGAATCTTCCAAATGTAGTGTATTTATGGCTGTAAGCTTCATTGGGGAACTTTTATTTTCTGTCAGTCTCTTGACCAGTCTCAATATTTCTTTTTACTACACCTGAATATTTCACCTCCATTTCTTATTTTCCATATTACTTTTACTGAGAATAAGTAACTCAGTACTGAATCCATGTGTTGACTATATCCTTCCAATGGTATCAGATACTGAGATGAATAAGACCTGACTTATAAGATGGTCAGAATCTGTGGCGCTGATGCTGAACTTTTTGAAACATTTTTGTCTTCCACATGCTGCATCTATTTTGTTTCCTAATGTCCCAGATATGCAGGTACTATCTATGATCATATTTGCTGTCACTTGTTTTGCTCAGGACATCATGTGCTCTTTTTAAGCATATATGTTTTTTGTGTGTCTCTGTCAGTGACAGCATATAAACAAATTTACAGAGCAGATAGTAAATAAAAGGTCACTTAATAAATGCAATGAACTTATATTCTTAGTGCTGTCCCCAGGAAGCAATATTTCCACATAATAGTGACTTCTTGATTATATATATGCCCTAAGTTATACCTAAAGTATGAGATGAGGATATGTGTTCAGATAAGTTCAGGAAGTGGTCCTGGGAGAATCTTGTAAAAAGCGAAATAGATGAAACTATAGAAGAAATCAATCTCAAGTAAAAATCCCTCAGTGAGTTGTTTCATCTTGATTCCCTGGGGAATTCTAGAGTAAACACAGTGCTTTCCAGTTATTCTTATGACATACAAGGGAACTGGGTTTTCATATTCCTCCTCTATTCACATATTAGCTCATAATCTCCCTGGGAGTAGCCACATTATGTACAAGATGGTGAAAAATCTCTTCCATTTGTAGGCAAATCAGCTTCAGTATTGGAGGATAAATCTATTCACTAGCACTGGTATTTGGAAGGGAAAGTGGTGTGGACCTTGGATTGTGGTAAAAATAATCTGAAGCGATATGGCATTACATATATGCAAAGAACCACAGGGTACATGTGGGAGGTTCCTTCGTGGGAGAGCTTTATTTTTGCTTCAGATGATGATGAAAGAACAAAATAATAAAGTCTTAAGAAGTATATAGAAACTCTTCTAAAGGTGAAACCAAAACTACTTATGGCTGTGCAGTATTATTCTCTTCCAGTAATTTCCAGTAACTTGTTGGATGCGGTTGAAATCTCAGTTGTCACATCTTTCTTCACATCCATTGCATTGATATTCTGGAGTCCCATGACAAAAAACAGGCTCAAGCAGTGATCCTAGTGTTTGAAGTTATTTGGAGTTTTCAACAATGATCATGGGCAAGTTGGGATATATAAAGTATATTATTTGCCTTTTTGTTGCATGTAATGAAAAGAATGTTTACTAATGAGTACAGAAATTTTAAATGAGTTCAAAATGCTCAAAGACAGGAAGGCTAAACCTTATATAGTTCAAAATCACTGATGACAATTTGTGCTGGAGAGGATGTGGAGTATAGGGAACACTCATGCATTGATGTTGGAAGTGCAAACTGGTACAACCCCTTTGGATATCAGTACAGCAATTACTCAGAAAATTAGGAAACAACCTACCTCAAGACCCAGCAATACACTTTTGAGTACATATCCAAAGGATGCTCAATCATACCACAGGGACATGTGCTCATCTATGTTCATAGCAGCATTGTTTGTCATAACCAGAACCTAGAAACAACCTAAATGTCCCTCAACCAAAGAATGGATAAGGAAAATGTGGTGCATTTACACAATGGAGTATTACACGCAGAAAAAAATGAGATCTTGAAATTTGCAGACAAATGGATGGATCTAGAAAACATCATATTGAGTGAGGTAACCCAGACCCTGAAATACAAATATCATACGTATTCACTCAAGTGGCTTTTCGACATAAAGCAAAGAAAACCAGCCTACAATTCACAATCCCAAAGAACCTGGATAACAATGAGGACCCTAAGGGATACATACATGGATCTAATCTATATGTGAATTAGAAAAAGAAAAGATCTTCTGAGTAAATTAGGAGCATGGGGACCATGGTAGAAGGTTGAAAGGGAGGGAATATAAAGGGAGGGGAGCAGAGAAAAATGTATAGCTCAATAAAATTAATAAAAATGTAAAAAAGTGTCAGTATTTAGTCATTAGTTCTTTTGACAATATTAATTTCAAGGTCTCATGTATTTCAATCTTTATATGAATTCATACATGTTATGATTAAATTATGGAGGGGTTTCATTGTAATAGTTATCAGAACCTGTAAAGTCTAAAAGGCTAAAATTTTAAATGTTTATTCAAAAGGAGCAGTTACCTAACTTAGTACCTACTAGTCAGTATCTAATGGCTCTAATAAAGTTCATGACTCTAACAGGAAGTATTTATATGTCAGGAAGGAAAAAGTCATAATAAGGTGCATATGATGGACCAGGATTTCTTTTTTTTTAATCTAGAGAGCTATATTCTTTCTTTAATAAAGGACTATGGGAAGATTCTTGGCAGTTTTAACACCATATAAAACGACTTGTTTTTGACATCATAAACTAGCATTGATCTGAATCATGTCTAATAATCTTTTGTCATGGGGAAATGTATTCTCCATATCTATAACAACAAACAATATCACACCATTGCATAAATTAATTTTATTGACAAATGTGAGGCATTTACTCACTAAATAAAGTCTTTTTTCAGGGAATCTCAACTAAATACAATAAAGAAGGAAATAATCCATCTTAAATCCATGGTTAATGTTTTCTTTCTAATATATATTCTTCCAGTAATTTTCTTTCTTTTCCTTAAATTCATGAGATATTATTTTCGGATTGGCCTTTAAATATTTTGAATAAGAATTTAAGAAAAAATCTCACTTCAAAGTTAAAACCTCCAAATGTCACAGTTTTACTGTGCCATGCTATGCCTGCACATAATTATTAGATGTTCTGTGTCCTATTAATTACAAAATAAAATTGTTCTGAAACTTTCAGATAAGAATGTGTATATATATATATATGTATGTATAGAGCTATAAGGTGTAGATTCCTTATAATAAGAAATCTAGGATTCAGAAAGTTTCACAGAGTTCGTTAAAGTATTCATTGCGTTTCTTTCTTTATATATATTTATATATATATATATATATATATATATATATAAATTTTCAGAATTTCAAATTTCAAAATATATATATTTTCATTTTATATACCAACCCCAGTTTCCCCTCCCTGCCCTTATCTTCCTCTGTCATGTCCCCCATTTCAAGCTCACCCACTCCTCAGAGGGGTTTCAAAGCTATTTCTAGAAAAAATTGACTATAGCATTGCTATATGGTTGAAGATATGACCATATAATACTTTTGTATTTTTGATTTATATTTTCATACATATATTTAGCATCATATTGTATTGAGTATATTGTATACACCTACCTCTCCAAGCTCCCTTTCTTCCACTTTTGTTTATCCTTTTTCTCCTAAAGAGATCTTCTTCTATTTCATTTATGTATACATGATTTAATGTAATTTCATAAAATCTAGAAACCAAAAAGTAGAGAAAACTGTAGTTTGCCTGAGATTATTACAATTAACATGATTATATACAGTTACATCCATTTTACAAAAAAATACAAATATTTATTCTTCATGGGTAAAGAATTTTCATATTGTGTATTTACCACATATTCTTTTCCAATTCTTTAATCATTGGACATACAAGTTGGTCATAGAATTTAGCTTTATTGAATTGTATTGCAATAAATATTGATGTGCAAATATTTTTGTGATATATTCAATAAAATTTCTTCAAGGAAATATTCAGGTGTGGTGTGGTTAGGTCATATAATAGATATATTTTCAATTTCTTAAAATATGTTTGTACTGATTTGTATAGAGGTTTGACTAGTGCTATATGAGGTGTCCCTTTTATGATTGCATAATTTTAATTCAACCAAATAAGGTGAAAATATATTTTATTTGAATAAAACACATTGTTACTGACTACTATATTTTATATAATATAAATGTAGAAATGTAGAAAAATGATTCTGTTTTATTTCACCTCAGTTCATTGCAGTTAATTGGATTTAATTTTAAAGTGGACTTTCCAAAAACCATGAATGATATTTCAGTTGGTACAATTTTAATGGCCTGGCTCTTACCCTAGTGAAAAGACGATGGCCTTGTGCTTTGTAAAATAGGGAAAGGGTAAATACAATCCAAGTACATTACATCAATACATGACAATGTCATTATAAATGCTATTGTATGTTCAACAAATGTGTACTATTTTGGATATTTAATGAAAAAATACCATGCCAGAACTATACCCTATTTCTACTCTTAATTATTGTCATGATAGAGTTCAAAACTACTTAATCAACATTCTGCCCTATCTTTATTTCAAGGTCTATAATGATACTACTTACATTTAATGTGTTTGTTCACTTGTGCATGTTTAAGTTCTACCTTTGCCATGAGATAATATGTTAACTTTTAATCTTTCCTATGCAAGGGATTTGATTTCTTCTTTTATTGACTTCTGAATACCAAGGCTCCTCCTTTAGTCCAAGTGGAGAGCTATAGCTAGCTAAATTATTATATAAAAGAGAAAAACCTCTTTTTTTGGTGAGAAAAGCATCTGCCTTCTTTTCTTCATTATCTTGTATGTTTAGCAAATTATGATTATAATGACCTCATAGCCCCAGGTTGTGTTTCTAAGTGAAACAAGAATGAAAATTTAACCTCCTGACTTTACCTATTCTGCTAATTAAAAGAGACTAAATCAAGTTTCTTTTCTAAGTCCAAGTACGATGAAATATTTTAGAGTAACAAAATGTACTTTCACTTGTTTGGCAATTTCTCACATTCCTCTGTGAAATGATACAGATTTTCATTTAAACTGAAAGCACTTAAATTGCCAATTCTTGCTAACTGTATGTTGGAGTGTCAATTAGCCAGTTGTTCAACTACTATATATGTATATATATAGTATATTATATATAGTATAGTATATAGTATAGCATTCCTACAATCATGTT
>LOJH01011787.1:8465-20298 GCA_001685095.1 Ellobius talpinus
CTTGAACTCACAGAGATCTGCCTGCCTCTGTCTCCCAAGTGTTAGGATTAAAGGTGTGTGCCACCATACACAACTACGCTCTTTCTTTTTTTATTTTAAGGACTTTATCCTTTTGCTTTTCTCTCCCAAGCCTACATATATTTTTAAATGCACTGTAAACTTTTTAGAGGTTTCTTTTGTCTGAATCTGTCCTATTGTGCACCTGTAATCCTTTTCTGACCAAGACTGCTTCTTAAAATGATAAGCACTTCTTAAAATCTTAAGCTGCAGTGTTGCTAGGGCAAATAGGACCCTGCCTACTTGCTCTGCCCAGTCCAACATGGTGGAAGTCTGTTCACTGACTCTGAGACTGCCAGGTGGGAGTCACGCTCATCACCTCAATTCTGGTAATCAGTTGGCCCATGCTATTACCAAGTAACTTGCAGCATGCTTCCCACAAACCCCATTCAAGTGCTCAGCCTCTTGAAAGAGCCAGAGTTCATGATAGCAGCAGGGCCAGAAAGCCACTGTTTCAAAACTGTGTGGCTTTTTTTCTGCTACCACTTAATCAGAAAAACTTCTCAAAGGAGCCATGGCATTAAGCCATGCTTAATTCTGTTCTTTTGTGTCTAGAATTCCCTTTTAAACTCTCTCAGGTTGTAAGTAAGTTTAGTTGTCCATGTTGACGCCATTTGTTGACCGAGGTTTATGTCCCACCCGGTCCCACAGTCGATCAGTCCCAAAGAAACACACAGAGGTCTACATTAGTCATAAACTGATTGGCCTATTAGCTCAGGTTTCTTATTAACTCTTTCTTACATCTTATATTAATTAGCCCATTATTCTTGTCTGTGTTAGCCACATGGCTTGGTACCTTTCATCAGCAAGGCATTCTCATCTTGCCTCCTCTGTCTGGGTGACAGCTGCAGACTGTGCCTTTCCTCTTCCCAGAATTCTCCTGTTCTCATCACCCTGCCTCTAATTCCTGCCTGGTTGCCCCGCCTATACTTCCTGCCTGGGTACTGACCAACCAGAATTTATTAAAAATAATACAAGTGACAGGATAAAAGACCATTGTCCCACAGCACCTAGAGATGTTAGGTAATCCTACTAAGCTCATATAGACTTAAGACTGGCATGTAGACTCATAGTAGAGCCCAGCATGCCTCACCATGATGGTGTCCTTCATTCTACAACACTTCCACTGATCATTGTCCTTTCCTCAGAGAGCTGTAGGAAATTTGGGGAGAAAAGATGATAACAACAACACAATACAGATATCAAACTAAAGGTGCTGGACATGAAACAGAGTTCAAACCCTTGGGCTTTGAGACAGGCAAATGGGTGTGCTTATTATGAAATACGGATGGGGTAGAGATCTGGAAGGTGGCTTTGAATATAAATAATGAGTCAAGTACCCTTCGTCCTCTTCACTGGCAGTACTGGGGAAGAGTCAGGACTGGGGTGGTGGTGGGCAGTGTTTCCTGATGCCCATGGCTAGTAGGGAGAAATGCAGCTTTGGTCCTGAGACAGTGGGGACTAGGAGGAGGCTTTTGAGCAGTGGGACATGAAGAGGAAAGTGTTACTGTGGAGAGCTGGAGCCAGACCATGCTTGCCATGTTTCTCTGGAGATCAGCATCCCAAAAGGATGTGCCTGGAGGAGAGGAGTTTGTGGGGTTTAAACACCCTACTCCTCGAGAGCACTGTTTCCACTGGTCACATGAAGGCTGCTTTTCAGATGTGGGGACTTGAGTTGTGGTTCAGGTTTCTAGAGAGTTCTCACTTCTGGCTGTTGCTTCTTTGAGACAGAACCGCACTTCATTCAGTGGTCCTTTTCCACTACTCTTTAGTTTTCCATACCCAACTCCAACCACTTCAGAGAGACCCAGGATCTCCATGGGATTTCATTGTCGGTACTGTGGTTTCCGGTTACTACAATGCCTCAGGCTAACCTCCATTCCATATTATGAGATACTAACGTAGAATTTTTTTCTCTTTGTGTCATCCATTTTAAAGAGATGTTTGTTTGCCTTCCCAGTGGCCTTCCCCCCTCTATTTGCATAATGGCAAGAAAACAATACTGCCACCTAGTGGGAGTTCAAAATGTGACCTTTAGCGCTCCTCCTCCTGACCTCAGTACGTGTTTGTCATTAATATTTCAACAAATGAATAGTGCTGGGCACAGTGTTCTTACTATCATATGCATCCTGGGGAGTTATTTCATGTGCATGTGGCTGAATTTTGGAAACAGGTTCAGAGAAACTACTTGCGTTTCCTTGACAATGCCTCACATCGATCCTGTGATGTAGGTGCCCGAATCTCCACTTTACTAATGAGAGAGCCAAGGCTCAAGATTAAGTTAGTTAGAATGCCATAGAGACCTAACAGATATCCTGTGTTCTGGGCTACCTGAGTGCTGTGAGGATTACCCTGATCCAATGGCAGAACTTTATCAGGTCATGGCCAACTTGCAGTAGAAGGGAGATTCTTGTACATGGAAGTAGCCAGCGAGACCACTTGACTGGGAGGGAGGTTTGTATCTGGGGCATGGAAAGTTGAAGTGGGCTTGGAGGAAGCCCTGGTATGGAAGTCTCTGTGGGAAACAGCCTTAGCTACAACTGGTGGCATGGGGTGGGGGACTGGCTATGGGACTCTACGGAGTTACTATGACTATTCCTGGGATTCCTGGGCAGATAGAGGAGCAAGATGTGTTTGATAGAAGACATTTAGAGGATGCAGAATTGAGGAAAAAGCAAGAGAGGGAGGGAGGGAGGAATGAAGGAAGAGGGAGGAAGGAAGGAGGGAGGGAAAGAAGGGAGGGTGGAATGAAGAGAAGGAGGGAAGGAGGGAGAGAGGAAGGGAGGAAGGGAGAGAAACTCCCTCTGGCTTCACCCTTCACCATAAAACAGGATGAATGGTTAAAAGTTGGGGATACTGATAGCCCCTAACCTTGGAGTTTTCAACTTTAGGATGATGTAAAAGTAATATATATTTGGTAGAAGACCTAGTTTGAATTTTGAACTTTGATCTTATCCTGGGCTAGGGTTATCTCAGATGATCCTGTCTCGCAGGGCTAGTCAGGGGCTCCCAGTCAGCTACAAGCTGATGGAAAACAGCCGATAATTGGTGAACTGTGTGACTAAGCTGTGATGCATAGCGGCTTAGATAAAGCAAATGTGTTTTGACTTACAGTATTCAACTTGAGGTGGGATATAACTCTGATGAGTCAGAGAGCACTGTATATGCTCCAGAAGTTTCCTTACATTGGCATAGCTACATATTTAGGCATACCTAGTCGTGTGTGTGTTTCCTTGGTATATATATTATAGATTTTTGTGTCTTCTTAACTTCACCTAAAACTTATGGTTACTAGTCTCTGAGGGGCTATTATTTCATGTACACCTGACAGAGTCTTAGAAGCAGGTTCAGAGTCTGCCGAATTTTCCTCAGTGATGTCCCATAGCAGTCCAGTGAGGTGGGGACTCTAATCTAAGTTACTAATTAATAATATATTGACACATATGTGATTTATTTTGAACAGGATCATTTTTGGCTCTCTTATAATTAGTCATAAAAAGTCAAATCACAGTCCTCTTTTTAGCTTTAAAAAAACTTTACTTTAGATATTTTTTTCTTCTTGGATGCAAACCCAGGACTGTGTATATGCTAGTCAAAGACTACCACTGAGCTACATTCCTAGCCCCCCCCCTTAAGACAGGTTTTGGCATGTAACTCAAGCTGGCTTCACAGACAGTGTTCCTTCTACTAATGTCTCAATACTGGGATTACAGGTATGCACTACCATGCCTGGCTTACTACGGACAGTTTTGAATATATACAAACAGAACAGTATAATAAATCCATTTCTTCAGGCTTCAGCCCTTGTCAATACATGGGTGATCTTATTTTATCTTCATACCTTGCCATTGGGTTCTCCCCAATGGATTATTTTAAATGAAGTTCTAAACAACCCACATTGCCTCCATAAATATAGCTGGATCTACCTCAAAAGATTAAGGACATGTCCAAAATTTTACATAAGCATCATTATACTTTAAAAAGTTCAAATTCCTTTAGATCATCAAACTTTAGTCTGTTTCAAACTTTCCCAATTGCCTTAAAAACCTTTAACATATGTGTTTAAATGATGATTCTTCCTATTGCATTTGATTGGTGTTCCTTAAATCTCATTTTATCCGTAAGTTCCTACTTCTTCCCATTCCTTTGATTTCTTCTTCCTTTTCTTCTGTTGAAGAAGCTAGTCATTGTTAAGATTCCCCGCATTTAAAATTTTGTTGTTAACATCCTCCAAGTGTCTCTGCACCTATTTCTCTGCCCTCTAATATCTTATAAAGCAATAGTTAGTTCCAGGACTTTCAGTCTTGATGTCTTGACCAAAAGGCTGGGGCTTCTTGAGCCAGGGTAAGTGGTGACACAGGGCAGGGTGGCCGTTGGTTGGCGGACAGAAGGAGATACCTCATATATCTCCCCTTCAATTTGCTCTTTAAGCACAGGAGAAAACAAAAGAGGCACGCTCAAACCTCACACGGTTGGTTGTAGGGCCCTTTCATGAGCCCCTGAGGCCATCCAATGCTGCCATCTGGCCCCGTGGTCCCCTATGGCTTTCACCATAGGTTTAATGGCTTTCTCTTCTCAAAGTGGTGTGCATTTGCTTTTTTCCTTCAACTAGGATGTCTCTGTTTTAGGAAAGGGATCCCCAGAAAGCTTGTTTCCCTGCTTCTAAGCCTGTTCTGCTATGGACACTGCTGGGCCACCGAGAACAGCTTGGCTGTCTCACATCAGTTTACAGGAATTGTCAGAACACATGACAGCCTTGCATCCCAACGCCAGTGGAAGATCACTTAATTTAAAACCTAATCACTGACCTGGAATCCAGCATCATACACAGACCCTGGGAGCCCAGCTGCAGGCACATTTTTCTTGAGCGGTCATGCTGACTTTTTTGGTGTCTTTGATTAGCCTTCTTTCATCTTAAAAAGGAAATAATGTGTTTGGTGTTTTCTATTGATCAAACACTCACGCCTAGGGCTGCTCACCACTAGCCCATGCATAACTCCTGCACTGACATGATAATAAAACAGCTGAGACGGGATCTTCTCTACCGTCCCAGCTCAGGTGAACACATGATTTTCTTTGGACTATTAGCATTATTAAGCATGGTTCTTCCACATCGCTTTCCTGAGCTAACCGGAGGCTGGGATACCTCAGGACCAGGCATTTTTATTAGACATTGTCAATCCTATTGTTGGAAAGGAGCACAGGTTTTGACCACCCCTTCCCTCAAACCCCGTTGTTTAAAGACAATGCTCTAAGCTCTAGCTGAGTGATATCCTTTCTCTGAATCAGCAGTGAATGGAAGTGAGAGTGGAGCCCAGCCTTTGGTCATGTCTGTCCTCACATTCCATACAAGGGCCCCACAGAAAGAAGGACACAGCAAAGAGTGGGCATCTTCATATGGCCCCCAGTGAGGTGGGAGCTACCTCTCTGTAGATTTGCCTCCTACAGTCTCTTGAGCTGAGCTTTGGGAGGGATCATTCCTTGACTCAGCTACCAGAGCTTCACCTGGCCTCCTCTTGTCCGACAGTAGCCCATCGAGAAGTCACAGGCATAGCTGGCCACTTCCTGGCATCTGTATTGATCTTGGAGACTGTACTTACGCTCTTTCTTAGAAACAGTGAAGTATAATGAAAGAAATCCTAGACAGACTTGGGTCCAGATCCCAACTTGGTAGCAGTGTAATGCCAGGAACTATAGGCCTCTGGTTCTTTATCTTGTAAATGGGCTGACAGCCCCTACCCCAGAACCTGCTTGGCTCTTCTCTGTGGTGCAGCTCTAGCCTTTGGCATGCATGGCATGTTTAATCAATGGTGGCCATTGTGCTTGTGGGAAGACAGTGTTGGATCTGGTCGCCATGGAAGAGGGGATTTAGGATAGAAGGCCAGTGTTTGCAGGATAATGCATGCTTTTGTTTGGCCCTTAGAGCAGGGAAAGATGGTTGTTTTTCATGAAGTATTGATTTTTCTTTTTCAGAAGCTATAAAAGGGTTTTGAGATAATCAACCCTCTGTCGGATTATCCTTTGAGTGTGTTTTTGGTTGATTATGTTGTGCACACATATATGTGTACATATGTGTATATGGGCTTGCACACATGTGCTTGTGCACATGGCAAAGGGGAAGAAACTTGGCAAACCTATACCCACCAGCTGGCATCTGATTTCTGGCAAGCCTTCAACCAGCCATAGTTTCCTCCTGTCTGAGTCAAGAGAGCAGAGCAGGGCTCAGCAGTTCACGAGAAACATCCCCTCAGATGACCTATGCAGGTACTTCCTCTTTATTATTTCATTACTTTTTGTCTCGGCGAATTTTGCTCTTACGGTTTCAAGATAATCAATTTATTCTCATACGCCTTCCCCATCCAAATCGGATTACAAATATAAATAGCCACGTTGCTGGCCCATTGGGCAGCATGCTCTCGAAGGCTGACTCTTGGCAGCCTTGGTTTCCCCCACCCGTCCCAGTCAGACTGGGGTTGTTTGTTTGTTTTCAATGGAAGCTCTGAGGGCTGGGACAACTTCCACCTTCTTTACACACAGCCGTCTCAAAACCCCCTTTGTTCTCCGGTGGCAGAGGACAAATGCTCCAGGTTTTTATTAGCTGTGGCAAGAATGCCAGTTCCCTCGGAGGCATAGTCCTGAGTTTCTACCCCATGGTTAGTCTTTTAATGTAAAATTTTAAGAACAGCTGTGTTTTGACATTGTGTACACATACATACGTACACAAATACACACACATTCATACACATACACACACTCACATACAAACTCATACACATACATACTCATGGACACACATACATGTACTTACATATACCCTCCCTCCCAAGGCTGCAGAATATTCCTTTCCTGTTGATTCCTCTTCTAGGAACAGGAAAGCACCGCTAGGTAGTGCTATTGGGAAAACAGAACCAGGCCTAGGTCAGTAACTGTGGCTCTCTTTGTTGTACCTTGATAATGACCTTATGCAGAATCGACACCGATCTACATTTTTAAACTACATTTTTTACCCCTGATTGCAAGGAGCTGATTTTCTTATTGTTTAATGCTACCCCCGGTGACGGGAGTTACAATAAACCAGAGTGCAGCTTAGGCTTCGTGCTGGCTGGGATCATGCTTTTCTTCTTAGTCGTTTAGATGTGGACATGCTCAATATCCTGCTTTTTTTTCCGGTCATGCATTGCACTTGGTGTGGTTGCTGTGAGAATTAGTGCTTTTCAGGGGTTGCGGTTGTGCAGGCTTCTGCATCCTACTCTGGACTTTCCAGGGCTCAGTTTGTACAAAGGGGCTAAGAATCTGAGAGCAAAGTTGCAAGAGCAGCAGGGCTCTGCAAATGAAATGACTCCCTTGTTGACTCAGCACAGGTACAGAATCACTATGAGGTTGAGACCAGTTTGGGCTACAGAGTGAGTTTCAGACTAGCTTGGGCTACAGAGTGAGACCCTGTATCAAAAATACCAACAACAACAAAAAAAATCATGGCGGTTACTGCTGCTACCGTATTCATTTCTCCTTGATTTTCAGGCTGTGACGTTAAACTGTGTTGGATCCAATCAGGAAACAGTTTTCATTTCTTTTGCTCAAATATATGTTCACCAGCCATTGTTCTGCCCCAATATCTGGTTGTCCGTGTCAGGATGCCATTTTTCCTGCCCTCATGAACCCGAGGATCTGCTTGACAAGGAGATAAGGTGTCCTTGTGTTAAACAAAAGAGCCAGCACAGAGCAAGGCAGTCCCTGCACAGGCATGGAGCACAGAGTCGGGGATTCTGGTATTGGGTGGGGTCCAGAGCAGCGAAGCAGCGGGGCTGGAGGTAGAAAGGAAAGCAGATATGGAGGGTTCATGCTCTATCGAGGAACACAACCAGACTAACCAAGGAAAAGAGAAGGATTGGGCTGGTTATGAAGGGCTGTTACTCTAGATTCCTTTGGAGGGGATTAAATGATAATAAGATTAATGGGGATTTACTGAGAAGAAAATTGGTCAATGAGCATCCTGCTGGGATTTTTCTGTCCAGACCAAGCTTCCCAATGTGAAAGACAGTGTGGTCTCTTTCTGCTGCTTTTCTGAAGGGGCAGGCTGGTCCTTGCATCCTCTTCCTCTTCCTCTTCCTCTTTGTATTTCTTTCTCCCTCTTCCCTTCACATACCTTTCTCTCAATAAACTCCTCACTTAAAAAAAGAAAGACTCCAAAGCTACAGAGAAATCCTGTCTCGAAAAAAAGAAAGAAAAAAGAAAGAAAGAGAAAGAAAAAAAGAAAGAGAAAGAAAAAAGAAAGAAAGACAGAAGGTAGATTGAATAAAAAAGAATGACTCTCATAGGCTCGCGTGTTTCAATCTTTGTTCCCGGCTGATAGGACTGTTTGGGAAGGATGAAGAGGTGTGGCCTTGTTGGAGGATCTGTGTCACTAGGGATGGGATTTAAGGTTTCCAAAGGATTTCCCCATTCCCAGTGTGTCTTTCTCTCTGCCTCCTGCTGACAGATAAAGATGTGAGTGCTCAGTTCTCCTGATGCCAATGCCTTTGCTGTGCTGCCAACATGGACTCCAACCCTCTGAAACCATAAGCCTAGTTCAATGCTTTCTAAGTTACCTTGGTCTTGGTGTTTTATCACAGCCATAGAAAAATAACTAAGACAGATGTAGGGTCTTTGTATGATGTAGTTCTGGGTGGCCTGAAACTTACTGTGTAGACCAGGCTGGCCTCAAACTCAGAGACCTTCTTGCCTCAGCCTCTAGCTGGGATAAAAGCTATGTGCCACTATGCCTGGCTATTTAGAAATAATATCTTTCCATTATAAAATTTCAAATAGCAAATATTACATAATCGGAACTTAGATTTATTAATGAAAAAGAATTCTGAACCAAATAGGAAGTTCAAGAACAGATCAAACCTGATGTATGTGACTAGCATTCAAAATGGCAGTTGCTCTTCACTGGGAGAGAAAGTTGTGTGTGTGTGTGTGTGTGTGTGTGTGTGTGTGTATGAGGGACCCTGGAGAATGTTCTGGGACAACGATATTGGTCCTTGTGTTTCCTTTTTCTGTGGTGTGGATTACATAGGTACATGCATTTGCCACACTCAGAAAACCGTGTTTAGGTTCTTATTGTATTGCACAGTGATTGTGCCTTAAAGATGAAGTTCTCTCTCCCTCTCTTTCTCCCAGTCTTCTGGTAGCATCAGGGAAACACACTCAGCTGGGGGCTCAGGTACGGTAAACCTCTAAGACTTGCTCCTTCCCCCTGGTAAGCAAAAGCAGACAGCCCCAGAATCGTATTGTCTTGTTTTATTTGTATCAAAAATATTTATGGTTAGTGATACTAGTTTTCTTAAGTAGTGACGCATTTTCTTTAAAATAATACTATGTATCTAGGCACGGTGATACACACCTTTAATCCCAACAGTCTAGAGACAGAGGCAGGTGGATCTCTGAGTTCAAGGTCAGTCTCGTCTATTTGGGGAGTTCTAGGCCACCCAGGCTACCCAGTGAGACCTTATCTCAAAACCATAAAACAACAAAATTTACCACTATTTAAGAAACAAGAAATGTAAGCAGCAAGAATATGCTTTAAGGAAAAGCTTTAAGAAAGGCCTGCGGAACTGGCCTTTTGTAGGTGAGAAAAAAAAAAGATTTTTTTTTCTCACTCAAAGTTGTTTGGACATTATGTGAAGTTCTTGGTTTCACTTCCCAAACCCATGAGGAAGCGTCTCCTCAGAGTCAGTGCATTCGGTGACAGGGTCAGGGTTAGAAGACCTGTGACAAGATCTGTTGGTGGCCTAGAGATCAATCAGTCCATCCCAGGAAATGGAGCAGATGTGTACTTCCATGAGGAAGCAAGCTCTGACCTTTCTCTTTCTTGTAACAATGGACAGCCGGGAGGCAGCCAGTGCTGCCTGGAGGGAGGGAGGGACAAAGGATATGGAGGCGCCTTGAACCGGCTCCCTCGCTCATCTGTTGTAGTGCTCCTATGCCTTCTAGGGACCTACTGGTGACAGGTAACAGCCAAACCTCCTGTGTCACTTGAGGACCACGCATCTTCCAGCTTGTCACCGAGGTTTAACCCCGTGACCTGCGCCTTGGACAGATGCGCTCTGAGCATCCATGTGTGGAGCCGGGGATGTCACAGGGTCCTGAACTGCGGTCTTCTGAGGGTTTGGTTTTTTTTTTGTATCTACTACGCTCCTCCTTGCCTTCTGTGCCCCTGTGGGTTCTGGGCTGTCCAGCATTTCCTGTTATGCCTAGTGAGGTCACCCAGGAGAATGTGTCCCAGGGCTCCAGGAGGAGTTACAGTGACAGACAGTTCCAGTGACAGTTGCTACTTACCAGGCTCCTCCACAGGATTCTAAGAAAACCGACATTGGTGAAGTTTGTATTCTGTTTCTGTGTCTGCCCACTCCTTTTCTGGTGTCTGATTTCAGCCATTTTATCTTTAGGTTCCATCTGTATACTCCCTAACTCACTGCCATCAGCCAAGCAGATCTGGGGAAGCCAGGCCCCATTTCTGAGGTGTGGGGACAGGCTTCTGCCCCCAGGTTCGGTTGGGAAAGAGGGTAGTCTGTGTGGGAAGAGTTGGTGGGGGTCCAAGTGCATTATGAAATGGCAGCAGTAAGCTTTCCTGGGGTTCACTGTTGAGTGAGTGGCCCTACATGCTTTGTATGTCCTCTGGGCACTTAATCCTCTTCACAACCTATAGATGGAGCCCCTATTTTTAGCTAATTGTTATTTAGTTAGTTAGCTAGCTAGTTATTGAGTTTGCAGCACTGAGGATTGAAGCCAGGGCTTTGTGGATGCTTGGCAAGTACCTTGCCCTTGAACTACAGCTCCAACTCAAGGTAGCCACTATCATTAGTCCTTTTTTACAGATGGGGAGACTGTTCACACGGTGTAGCTTGTGTAAAATCACACAAAACTAGTACAGTTAGGAGTCAAACCCATGAGCCTGGTTCCAGAGCCTGCTGTTTGCCATGAAGCCAAGATTTCTCAAACGTGCCCAGTGAGTCACCAAAGACTTTGGTTAAATTCCAGATTTCCAATGGAGTGGAATGGCTCATACTGTAATCTCAGACTCGGGAGACTGAGTTGGGAGGAGCAATAGGAGCTACCTCCTCTTCCAATCTCCACATCCTCCACCCTCCACCCTATCAACTGCTGCCAAGTCTAGATTTCACAGGTGCTACCACCTGACCAGAAGACCCATAGGTATGGGAGCTGCCCAGAGAGTGGAGACTCTGAAGTACATCTTCCTGCTGGTGGCTATAAGAGCAGCTCCACTAGGCCATAAAGTGAGGTGCTGTGCCCCAAGCTGGGAGAAACAGGACTTCTACTGTTGGGAGGTACTGAGTCTCGGCCATGAGCTACTACAGCCCGAGTTTAAGGGCTTAGCCAAATGCGGTTCTGGGCACAGCTTGGTGATTGTACCAGGACTGGTGCTGGGATGGGCTCAGAGAACAAACAGAGTGACCAGAAAGAATAGAAATGTAACAAGAGACAGAGAAGGAAGAGAACCAGGGCAGATTGTCAGCTAGGGCCTCTAAGCCAGGTATAGCACCTGGCAAGGTTGGCCCGAGGGCGAGGCTAGCATGAGCTGGAGGGCCAAGTGGTTTCCTACTCAGGTGCTTCATGGGACTTACAGGAGGGCCAGGTAACAAGATAGATGCATATGAGAGAATTATTCACCCTCAGATTAGGTATGCAGCTGAATGAGGGGTGTGGAAGAAATAAACCAATAAGCCAACATCAGAATTTCTCAAGATTGCCATGGTTGAAGCTAGGATGGGGG
>LOJH01011788.1:12884-25363 GCA_001685095.1 Ellobius talpinus
GTCTACAAGAGCTAGTTCCAGGACAGGCTCTAAAGCTACAGGGAAACCCTGTCTTGAAAAACCAAATAAAAAACAAAGCAAAGCAAAACAAACAAACAAACAAAAACAAGAAAAACTTTTGTTGGGGAGACACAAACAAACTACAAGATTCACTCTAGATAGACACTAATGACAAACGAAAGAACGATTCCGCTGAAGTTAGCTTGGTGAGCTGGGTGACCCCCAGACAGCTGCATTACTGAACAGTCTCACCTCATTATGGATGATGACGTTACACAAACTGCACCCTGGTGTCCCATTTTCATTTACCGACGGACTTCTTATTTACTGTAGCATTTCCCAAGATCACTTGCAGCTGGAGGAGAGTAGGAGACAAGTAATGGCTGGACTTCCACATAAAGGCCCCTCTTCCTTCTATTAGGGAATGCCAATAGTATCAGTGACCATTACCATAGACTGCAATGTTATAGAATGTGCTTGGCCCAGGGCTTGGTGTATAATAAGTATTAGAAAACAGACCCTCTTTCTGTTTCTTTCTCCCAAAACGAGCCCCCCCGCTGTCCCCCTAGCTCTCTCTCTGGAACAAACAGTTGATAAGGAAGGAAAGTATGCATCTACAGCCTGGTAGCCCCTCCCCCTTGTGCCAGCAAGACCGAGCTTCTGGTCCTTCCCACAGCCTGCTCCACGCCCCTTGGCAGGTGGCAATAGGACAGACTGAACTTTGAAGTACCTGTGTGAAGTACCTGTGTGAAGTACCTGTGTGAAGTACCTGTGTGAAGCTTGCCTATCTCTTGAAAACCCATGATTCAGAAATACTCTTTCCTCTTGGGATTTGAAGCAAAGGCTCTCTGTCTCCGTCATTGCTCCCACCCCTACTCCCCTCACCCCCCACCAACACGCACATCTTCAAGGTCCTGTTATGGCTGTCTGTGGTCACAATGCTATATTTCTCTTAAGAAAGCTCTTCTTTGGACCTGAAGGCCTGTCATCCCTTGCAGTGCCCCCCTCAATAAAGACCTTTCGAAGGGTGATGTGTGTCCGCTCCTTCCCGTGGACTCCCCCAACCTGTTCTTTCTTTTTTGCATTTAACAATAGGTGTTGAATAAATGTTAACTTTGACATTCATTCCAGGAGCTCAAGTTTCAGAACAGGTAGGAGAGAAGAGGTGGGAAGTGCATTTGATGGCAAACAGATTTTTGTCTTAAAAGAGCAACAAAAATGACAGGTAACAATTCATTCAGTACCTGTTACACAGCAGGCCCTGGGTCATCACAATTCCGTGTATTATGCCATTTAATACCACAAACCTACTGGGTAGTTACAATCAGAGAGCCACCATATAGATGATGAAAGACTGGTCAAGGAGAAGTCACAAGACTAACAGTGGCTGATGTGGAAACTAGGACCTGCCTTTTGTGGTCCCACAGCCCAGGCTGTGCATTGTCATGTTGTATTCCCTCTGTCCACAATCCTCTCATTGATTTCTAGATTATTTCAGAGCGCACCAAGCCCAGGATGCATGAGTTCCAGTCTGAGGTGTTCATGATTATTGGCGGTTGCACAAAAGATGAACGATTTGTGGCCGAGGTAACCTGCCTGGACCCCCTGAGGCGCAGTCGCCTGGAGGTGGCCAAGCTCCCGCTGACAGAGCATGAGTTGGAGAGTGAGAATAAGAAGTGGGTAGAGTTTGCCTGTGTGACACTAAAAAATGAGGTCTACATCTCAGGTAAGCTGGAGGCTGGGATCAAAGCGGTTCCTCAATAGCATGCTACGCTTCCCTAAGTAAAAACCAACCAACCAAGCACGGTGCAAGAATGTCTGTGAGTTCACAGCGTTTTAGCTCTGTGGGTCAGGTTATAGAACCAGGAGCTTAGGTGGTCTTATCCTGGAGAAAACATTATCACTCCATACATGCTGAAATATGAGCAGCACAGACAGCAAAACAGTTTGTTCAGTCTGTTGCAGGCGCAGGGCACTGATCTGAGTGTAGGACTAGCATAATGAAATGTCGTATCCTCCCACAAACCCGACCTTCCCAAACTTCTTAGGCATTCTGTGATCTGCTTCTACTGAAATAATGTGCATACATATACATTTTCATTGCTAAGTTGTTGCTTAATCGTTAACAGTTGTTTGTGCTTGCCCTCTCCTTAGACTTGAAGTTCCGTGAGAGTTAAATCTCTCTCTCGCACCTAGCAATGTAAATGCTCAATAGATATTATTGAATGACAGTCTCTGTCATCTTTACCGCTTAGTAGGTAAACCTGTACTTTAACAACACATAATTACCAGTCACAGCAAGAGAGGGTAAATTATGAAGTAGGAGAAAACAGGGCTCAGAGAGGTTCTAAGTTATATCCTGGTGTTGGACAGGATCACAATCCAGGGACTAAGCCCAAGTCCTAGTTCTTCTCATTCATATTAAAAGAAGAATGCAAACATTCCCTTCCCGCTTCTTTGTATTTAGTGTCCTCCAAAGGGTAACGTTAGCTGATCTCCGTATCTGTTCATAATATTGATCAGACTATAAGTTTCTTTTTACTGTAGGAATACCATATGATTTGAACAATACAGAGAATGGCATTTGGTTCCATGATAACTTCCATGTTTTAATATTTTTTACAAATTATTTTTATAATCTCTTAGGATAACTAATATTAGCTATTTCAACAAGTCCCAAGTCCCATTTAATGAATGAAGAAGGGTGTGTGGGAGTGGTGGGGTCAGGAGGCCATCGCTTAACGTAGGCCTTCAGGGACTCGGGTTCTTTCTGACTTAGGATTCTGCCATCCCCCACACAGGGCCTGAATGAGAAGACACAGCTATTCCACAAAGCTTTAGCATGCAAGGCCACAAGGCCACTGGCAAAAGCCAACAGTGTGCCCTTCTTTCCCAGAATAGAGGTAGGGTTGGCAATGTAGTTTAGTTATGCGTCCAGGAAGGAGGAACAGATTCGGTAATCAGAATTGATCTCTGCCACTGCACATGTATTTACTGTTTACAATCTATTTAAGAAAAGTACTTTAGCAGACATTTGCGTACACAATAGCTTTGAATTTGTGGAAAGACTCCTAGAAGTGGTCTTAAGATTAGTGAATTGAGAATTTGTCAGTTGCTATATGTTTCTCCACAAAGATTACACATTTTGTAGCTTAACCTGTGCCCATTTTCTACATTCTTCAAAAGGATTGTTGTCAACAATTATTTCTGATGTAATAGACTAAAATATATACATTTACATTCTTGTATCTTTAGTGATATTGAGTAAATTTTCATATAATTATTGGCTAATTGTATTTATTTTAAAGTGTGTCTCCTCATATCCTTTGACTGCTTTCTATTGTTGTGATTTGTCTTTTTCTTACTAAATATCCTTTGCTCTGTGGTGTAGTTACTTTCCCTTTAGATTGTGGTTGTCTTTTAACTTTCATTTACATTCTCACTACCATTTTCTTTCCTGTGTGATTCTACTTTCATATCACGTTCTCCAAATCACTGAGTTAGTCTCCTACATCCTTCTCCAAGTCACATTTGAAAACTGTTTTACATATAAAGTGACATAGCTATCTAACTTGTCTCCAGATGGCCAACTGCTAAAAAACATTTAATCATTTCTATATATTTGAGTTTGTTTTTGTATTCAATTTTAATCGGTCAGTTTATCTAACCTTATACTCACACTAGTTTCATTTTGTTATTATTTTCATATTTAATAAATTTTCATATTTGACCTTCTATCTTCATTTCCTTTTCCCAAAAGTCCTTCTGGTGGTGGTGGAATACTTGCCTGGCATTCGCTTCCCCACCCGCACGACAGAAAGCTTTTTCTGGAGAATCTTCTAATTGTCTTGCAGCAGTCTACACACTGTTGAAAGAACTGAGGATGCATACACCTGAGAGAGGTTGGGCAGCTGTTAGGTAGCTCTTCTCATCTTTGCAATATGCTTTCCAAGCCAGCCAGATGTTAAGTCACTAAGGAAAACACAGCATTTGCTCTCTCTTAATAAAGATCTCGTTGAAAGTTTTCATGGTGTTTTATAATTTTTAATACTACCCAAATGGAATTGATATCACAATGTATTGAGTAGAGACCCCCCGAAAAGGACAAAGCAAAGACAAAGGCTCAAGGCATGTGGGCACAGCACTAGGAAAGGAAACGCAGCCCCTCCACAGCCATGGTACCAGATGGTGACACACCCACCAAACTCAGGCACACAGTTTGTACGCCAAGGAGCCAAGCTTGACCACACTTATGCCCAAGAAACCAATTTAAACAGTCATTAGTACTAAAAGTCAATTAATACAGCCAAATTAATAGTAAAATGAAGAAAGAAGAGATTTACTCAGTGAGGCCACATTGGAAAGAAGGACAAAGATGATCAGCCAACTCCACTCAAGTTCATTTTTGGGGTCCCCAAGTGAAGTCACAGGCTTTTGATTTGATTTGCTTTGCTTTATTGAGACAGGGTCTCACTGAGTAGCCTTGGCAGCCTTAGATTTCTCTGTGTAGACCAGGTTGGCTTCAACTTCTTAGAGATTGCCCACCTCTGCCTCTGGAGTGCTGGGGTTAAAGATATGGTATCATTGTACCTGGTGAGATTACCATGTGAACAGAGGGCCAGGGGGTGCACGACTAAGCAATCAGTCCTAAGGACCATTAAAGTGTGGTCCTATCCATTAATAACCCGTCTTTGGCCGGGCTTCGGTCTTACCTACAAGATTGTCTGAAAAATTGCTAGAACTCTGGGAAATCTCTTCATGGTAGACAAGTTCTCCTCCTGGCCAACACTTTGCTCTCAGCCTTTTTCGTCTTCCAACATGAGATTCCTGGAGAAATTCTCATATCTTGGGGTCCATGGTTTCATTTCAGTAGTAAGACAGAGTGAGGGACACAAGTGTCTGTTCAGAATATCTTCATTCCTGCCATCCTGGTCACGTCATCATGCCATTGTTCTTTATTGCAGAGGGGGTGGGGCAATCTTGGAGGACTACTGGAAGCATCTATAAAAATTCACAAGCATGTGCCTTTGACCCAAACATTGTAAATTTTGTGTTCTAAGAGAGTGGTTGTAAAGAAAACATTAGCCATTTCACTCTCAAATGATCAATTGTAAGCATTCCATATTTTCATAATAAAAATTAACTAAAAATAGGACAAGGCACATTGCCATCTAGGGGTGCAGGGATGGGTTCCTTAACTCTGCCAGCTAAAGAAGTAAAGGCGGGAAAAGAGTGCTGCTAGAAATCGTAGGGAGCTCCAGAAGACCCACCAGGTAGCACCCAGGAAGTCTGTTTTCTCTTCGGGGTTCTTGGTCTTCTTATTAATAAAAGATTTAAGAACAGACTCAAATGAAGCTCAAGGGCAATTAATTAGAGCTTAAAAGAAAAACCCGGGAGAGGAAGCTGTAACTCTTACAGCTGCCTGGAAAGGAGGCGGACACAGGAGGGGAGAAAAACAAAAGTCACACTGCTTTAGATAAGACAGCATGGAGGTCAGCCAGCTGGGCACAGGCAGCTCTGGGAGTCTGGTGTGGGGGNTGAGGGTGGGGATGAGGGTGTGGGCGGTGTCTTTAGAAAGAGTATGGAATCCCAAAACCTTGCTTAGGGAGTTTAAAGCACGTTTAAGCTCTGGCCAGTATCTGATAGAAAAGGCTAGAAAAGAACTAGAAATAGTCGGACGCAGTCTTTCTCAGGTGTGGTCTGGTTCTGGTTCAGTGTAGGGAGCTGCCTGGCTTAAGGAGGGCACTGGGGTGGGAACTCTGGAAAGGAAGAGATGCATTGTCTTAAGGTGGACCTGCCTTCCGGGCAGGAGCCCCAAACCATATTCCAGGCCTGCCCCACTGGATTAACCCTTGAGAGGAGGCAAAAGCTTGCCTAGAGATGGATTCCATTCTTTATACTACTTACTCTTTTATATAGATTGAAGATGTAAGCGCAAATAATGTTGTAAGATCTCTTGGTAATTTCTTCCACACTGTTGCTTCTAGTTTTTTTTGTTTGTTTGTTTAAATAATGAATAAATAAATACACTTAGAACATGAACTTCCTTCTAACTTTCTGACTGTCAAGCCCTTGCTCAGCCTTGTTCCCCGCTTCTTGGGGAGCACAAGCCTGGATTAGACTCTCCCACCCACCCAGACTGACCTCACTGAAACCTTCTCTTGCTCCTTCCACGTGGCCCCCCTTCCTGAGCTTTAGAGGCATAGCCCGGCTTTTGTGGCTTCTCATTCTTTTGAGTTTGTTTTGTCCTTCCTATGAGACCTTCAGGATTTCCCCATCTCCCCTTGGCTGGGACTTGGCTGAACACTTAGCGCTTTGAGGAGAATGCTGGGGGAAAACTGTATTTGGAGACGTCTGCTTGGTGTTTTTAAAGTACTTTGCGTCTCTTGTAGGTGGCAAAGAAACACAGCATGATGTTTGGAAATATAATTCTTCAATCAACAAATGGATTCAGATTGAATATTTAAACATAGGCCGCTGGAGGCATAAGATGGTCGTATTGGGTGGCAAAGTCTACGTAATTGGGGGTTTTGATGGCTTACAGAGGATCAACAATGTGGAGACTTATGATCCCTTCCACAACTGCTGGTCAGAGGTATGGGAGATCATTTCTGGGAGGAATTTCAAAGCTTAAACAACAAAAACAAAACAAAAATCCTGCCAGTGGTGGTGGCTGGAGAGTGATCACTTTGCTCCCATAGACATCTTCTTGAACTTCTCTCTTCCTAGGAGTCAAGAGTCAACATTATTGATCCAGTTATAGTAGTAACATTCTTCCAGGCAACCTGGCTCTGTGTGGGCATTGTCCTGTGCTAGCCAGAGCCCCAGCTATGGAGGGGATGCTGAGCCTACCCTGAGATGGTTAACCCCACTGGTCGCATGGCCTGGCCCAAGAGTCTGTCTCACCTCAGATGCCTTCTGTCCTGCTCCCCTCCATACCAGAAAAGGGAGGATCCATTTCCTCCACCATTTATGAACCCTGGGTCATTTGGTTATGAATAGAAGGCAGGTTGTATTTATTTTCTCATTATTGATGAGCTGTTTACAGGCCTTTGTGCAAGTCTCTAGCAAAGCCACCTCTGGCTAAAAACTGCCCCCAGGATAAGAAAACAACCTTATCTCCAGCATTTCCAGATCATTCTCAAGTGCAGATTTTCTTTCTTATTGTCAGAGCATGCTCCAGCTTCAGAATTCTCCAGCAATCTGAGCAGCACACTGACATCTTGTACCCTCTGCCCCTGCAGGCTGCACCCCTCCTTGTTCATGTCAGTTCCTTTGCAGCCGCTAGCCACAAGAAGAAGCTGTATGTCATTGGAGGAGGACCCAATGGGAAGCTGGCCACAGATAAGACTCAGTGTTATGATCCTTCGACCAATAAATGGATTTTGAAGTCGGCCATGCCAGTAGAGGCAAAATGCATCAATGCAGTGAGCTTCCAGGATCACATCTATGTTGTCGGTGAGGATTTCTTACATCTGTAAGCCCGTCATCCCTGTGGCCATCCGGGAGACCAGATATTATCGTTTTGAGAATGCCTGGGTGATGTGAATAAGGCTGAGAAGGAAGAGAAGGTGGTTTTGACCCAGGCCTTGTTGGAATTTCCCTTGAAGTCCAGGAGGCAGAAGCAGCCACACAAAGCATGGATGCTATAGTCCAGTGGAGGAGGCCAGAGGTCAGTGCAGGAGTAAAGCTGTGTAGCAAACATAGCAAATATACAGAAATTGAAACATGCAGCGTAGCAAATGCTCAATGAAATGGAAACGTTTGTACGGGTTAGTTTGTGATCACGGACATACTCCTCTCCTGCTTGGTTTTAGGTACTTGGGAAAAAAATGTACTTAGCTGAGAGGAAGCTTGGCCAGCCAGACCACAGTTGGCATGTAATTGTTAGACTGGTGGTTTTCAGCCCTGATCATTCCTTAGGATTACCAGAGAGTGCTTTACAAAATTATAGTAGCCAGGCCTTATGTCAGGCGTGTGAAATGAGGAGGGGAGAAGGGTATCTGGGAAGAGTACAGTTGGGGTCTTCAAAACTCCAGCTGATTTTAATGTGCAGCCACGATAGAAAACTGCTGATTAAAGAGATGCCAGAATACAAATAGCTTCGGTGGTTAATTCAGGGCTGATCAGGGGAAGCACGGGAGGTGACCATTACAGAAAATGTAGCTCTCCCTTGCTTCGGGTCTCTTGGGGTTTTGTTTGCGGTCAGTTCTCCAAGGTCTCAAAGGTCCAGTATCAAGATGGGCAATCTCGACGTCCTTGATCCTGCTTACTCTCCAAACAGAGGCTGTTCCTAGCTATTGCCAGGTTAACGACTTTTATGAATTGTCTCTGTACATGGTCCTTTTGTTATTCGTAAAACTGATTTTAGTGTATAGGGTCACAGACAAGAACGTAGCCACGCTGAGATAGATACCTGAGGCACCAGCTGGGGTTCCCAGGGAGCCAGTCTTAAGGTGTGTTTTGCAGCTGTGCTCAGTCAGATATCTTTTAGAACCAGATTCCCACCACCCAGTAAGAATTGAAAGGAGATGAAGTTTGCACCTCAGTAACCTGGGGGTCCATCCTGGCTTTCTGGGAAGAAAGCCAGCAGGCTACTGTTTCTCTCGTAAGATGGTAGATCTGGCCTAATCAAAAGTAGGACTCTTGTGGTTAATGAGGAAAGGCCCAGAAAGATGCCCAGCATGCATGTTCTTTCTTTGCAGGTGGTGCCATGAGAGCGCTCTATTCCTACAGCCCTCTGGAAGATAGCTGGTGTCTGGTGACACAGTTCAGTCACGAGCGAGCCAGCTGTGGCATTGCCCCCTGCAACAACAGGCTGTACATCACCGGTGGGAGGGATGAGAAGAATGAAGTCATTGCCACTGTGCTCTGCTGGGACCCCGAGGCTCAGAAGCTGACAGAGGAATGTGTCCTGCCGCGAGGAGTGTCCCACCATGGTAGTGTCACCATCAGGAAGTCATATACTCACATCCGGCGGGTTGTGCCTGGAGCAGTGTCCGTGTGACTGGAAAGGGACTCAGGAAGGTGCCCTGGAGTCTCTGAGCACTGATTCTGCACCCCCAGCTTACTCAGGTCCCTTGCAAGCCTGAGGCTTGCCTTGACTTTAAGGCTTATCATGGGTCAGCTTAGGAGACCAAAGGGGAATGCTTGTGTGACCTACCTCAAGATGAAGGGTAATGTTTAACATTCCATACATGCCTACGTACCCTGGCCTGTGCCAGGCACTTATCCATGATAATTCGCTTAACTTTGGTAATGACCTGCTGCCGGATAGTATTACGCCTGTCTTAGAGGGGAAGAAAAGTCCTTTCAGACAGGCCAGCCTTCATCAGGTCACTCAGAGAGCAAGCAGCTAAGCCGGAATTAACACAGGTCTTCCCATATCAGTGTCTCTTTCGCCACACTTAACTCAGATAAGAAAATAGAAAGTTAACCCCAAACTTGGCTGGTGTCTCTTTCCGGCAACTTTGCTGAAGACAAGGGAATAAAGGTGTTTTTCTGTACTGTCTTCCTTTTATTCCTTGTACGTATGAGACCACTGGTCTCGGAGCCTTTTGGGCCACTTGTCAAGAGCATCTTCTATGATCTTCCCCTGGACATGTCTGTTGAGACTAGTCTGGGATGGCCCAGCTGTTTTGAAAAAGGTGAAAGACAGGTCCTGTTTTCCCCCACATCGTGGCCATTGTTTTTGATTACAGGATGCTCCATTTTGAACTAGAACTACCACTGCCTCTTAGTGTCCGGGGGTGGCTCAGTGGATAAGCACTTGCTGTACAAGCCTGAAGACCAGCGTTAGGAGCTCTAGAGCCCACTTGAAAGCTGAGCAGGCGTGAGCTGCCTGCAATCCCAGTGTTTGGAAAGCAGAGACAATCAGGGCAAGCTGGGCAGTTCAGTCAGTCAGCGTTGGTGACTCCAGTTCATCCAGAGACCCTGTGTCAGTAAACAAAAATGAAGAGTGGTTGCCTGGAAGAGGTCTCAGCAGCAAAAAGCAGAGCATTACTGAGGAAATCATTTGACATCTACTTTGGGCCTTCACACTTGTGAACATACCACACACATTAAAACATAAAATTGAATTAAAGTTTGAAATAAAAACATTTTTGAAGTTTTGCCGTCTCAATGGTTTGATGTCCTGGCTTCTCAGTGTGCAATTGCCGCTTTATTTTTGTGTTCTCTCTCCCCACCTCTTATGAACATCTTCATATTACTGGTCACTCCAAAGAATGACCTTCTAGAAGTGATTCTTCTGGATGGCATTCAAGAATTTGAGTCTATGTTCCTGGGACCTGACTTTCTCAGATCTTAGTTTTCAGAGTCCCTGTAAATCCTTCATGTATGTTTCAGATAAACTTGGTTCAATTTCCACTTAAAACACAGAGTCAACCCTTCACTGAAAGTAAAGGTATTTCAAATAAACTCAGTGGAAATGTATTTTCATTCCTGAGGTGAAGAAAGGGGCCACGAAGTCTTGTTTCACAAGCTCTAGTAAAGAGCACTGTGACTACATTGTCCAAGATGCCTTATTTTCGTTGTATAAGTTCTCGATTCTCTTGGTAGAGTTGTACTTCATGTCAGAGGGTCACACTATGCTTGTGCACCTCAGCAGTTCGAGAAGTTAGTGGAATTGGAGTTGATAGTGATTTCATTTTCATTAAAAAGTTATGTCTGGATGAAACTACTGTTCAAACTAGATTTTAAAACCTTGGAAATTCCAGCTATTTCTACTTCTATCTAGATTTTTGGAGATAAACAACAATGCACATCCGTGTGTGTACTGCTCTATCTTCTCATCAAGCATGGCCGGTCTGCTCCCGCCTGTAGGATGTAAGACGGGACAATACCTTTGTGTATCCACTCTGCATGTTCGCACATGTAGACCACATTGCCACTCGTGAGCACTAAGCATGTTCACAACACTCTACTGAGACCGTTCACTCAGTTCACTCCTGTTCAACATCAAATGTTCATGGCGTCTTCTGTGCTTGCTGAGATTTAGGTCTAATGAGTGAATGACAAATCCCCTCCCCCACCCCAAGAGAGACTCAAGAACTAAGTAAAAGGCTCACTA
Organism: Ellobius talpinus; assembly: GCA_001685095.1. NCBI lineage: Eukaryota > Metazoa > Chordata > Mammalia > Rodentia > Cricetidae > Ellobius > Ellobius talpinus. The sequence goes on from LOJH01011788.1 coordinate 23,956, forward strand.
CACAGTAATCTAAGTCACCTTTTCCTTGAGTTAGCTAAAAGGGAGAGGCACATGAACTCATGAAGCTGCATCCATGTTTTGGTTGCCCTCCATGGGTCCCTTCTGGAATCTGGGCACTAAGATGAGCTAGTCGAGTTGCTTATGTGATCCTCTCTGAGCCTGAGGGTAAAATTCACTTGTGAGCTCAGGGAAAGTCGGTCTAGTCCAAAGCCTAAGCCAGGGAAGGGCTGCCAAAGAGCAAATGCCATGACAACATCATAGCATATATGGAGAGTTCTCGCTCTGTCCAGTGGAGAGCTGGTCTACCTTTGGATGAGCTTGATCAGTAAACATCTCTCAGTGTGTGACATGCTGAGAAGGTAAGGACTTTGAATCTGACTTACAGACCTGACTCAAAGTGGAGGTCTTGAGTTTCAGGACTACTTCAGAATTCATAGGCACTTATAAGGAAGAGCTGCATGATTTTTATAATACCACATAAGCATATGAATTATAGGAAAGTCACAGGTACTTCTACTCAAGAAACAGGGATACTTAGGAATGCATGGGAGTGGGGACACATGTTCTTGTAAAAAGATTTAACATTCCACATTTGAAGCTTCTCCACTGTAGCTCATAGAAGGAAAAAGTTTGTCATTCTGAGTATAATTTGTAGAGTACTCGGGGTTTGGGTTTCCAAGCGTCAGATGTATGGGCAGGGGCCTCGAGGGCAGGTGCTAAGGTTCTTGCACCACATTACGGTGAATTGTACATAGACACATGCATGGTTGTTGGAAAAGAGACACCTGATTAAAAGGAGATACAGAAAGGCCTGAAGTGTGCTGTACCTGCCCAGTGACCGGACTCAGAGATGGCTTGAAGGGAAAAAAGGGCTGGGACGAGGGCTCCAGGGGGTTACTGCCATAGTACCCACGTCACTCAAGTTCATACAACATGTTTTTTCCCAGCATGCTTTCTTGGCTGAATGAAGCTTGGTTAGGCCAAAGGCATTTCCCTGATGTCACCCTTTGTATGTTAATCTGTGGAATTTCCTCTTTTACTATATTTGTGCCATATACATGCTGAGCCAGGTTTCTTTTCTAAAAGGTTTTCATTACTTTGCTGTTGTTGGGGTAAAATAGCACATTGTGATAAAATAGCATGACCCACTGATGTAGGAGGGTCTTTTATCTATCTGTTGCTTTTATTGATTAGTTAATAAAGAAAACCGCTTGGTCTGATAGGTCAGAACATAGGTAGGCTGGAAAGACAGAACAGAATGGTGGGAGGAAGAAAGCAGAGACAGGAAGACGCCATGAATCTCTGGCCCGAGATGGATGTAGGTTAGGATCTTTCCAGGTAAGCCACAGCCTCTTGATGCTACACAGATTTAATGGAAATGGGTTAATCAAGATGTGAGAGTTAGCCA